>ML288474.1:0-88872 GCA_005239495.1 Nicotiana undulata
TTGAAGCAGCACTACTGGTGGAGGCGGATGAAGAAAGACATTGTTCAGCATGTGGCTAGGTGTTTTAATTGTCAGCATGTTAAGTACGAGCATCAGCGGCCAGGAGGCTTGTTTCAACAGATGCCCATTCCTCTGCGGAAATGAGAGCGTATCACTATGGACTTCGTCGCTGGGTTGCCTTGGACTTTGCAGAAGGTTGATGTGGTTTGGGTCATTGTGGATAGATTGACCAAATCGGCACATTTCATTCCTGTGGCTACTACTTATACTACAGAGAGGCTAGCTCAGATTTACCTTCCTGAGATAGTCCGGTTGCATGGTGTGCCGGTGTCTATCATTTCAGATCGGGGTCCTCAGTTCACTTGGCACTTCTGGAGAGCTTTGCACAGCGAGATGGGTACTGAGATAGACCTCAGTTCAACATTTCACCCTCAGACTGATGGCCAATCAGATCGTACAGTTCAGATTTTGAAGGATATGCTCATGGCTTGCGTGATTGATTTCGGGGGTCAGTGGGACCAGTTCTTGCCTTTAGCGGAGTTTGCATACAATAATAGTTATCAGTCCAGCATCGAGGTGGCTCCATTTGAGGCTTTTTATGGTCGGCGATGCCTTTCTCCGATTGGGTGGTTTGAGCCTGGTGAGGCCAAGTTATACGGTACAGATCTGATCAGAGATGCCTTGGAAAGGGTGAAGATTATTCATGAGAGGCTCCGTACAGCCCAGTCTAGGCAGAAGAGCTACACAGATCAGCGGGCACGTGATGTAGCATTCATGGAGGGAGATAAGTTCATGTTGAAGGTTTCGCCGATGAAGGGCATTATGATATTTGGGAAGAAAGGCAAGCTGAGCCCCAGGTTTATAGGTCCTTTCGAGGTGCTGAAGCGGGTTGGAGAGGTTGCTTATGAGCTTGCTTTGCCTCCAGCCTTATCAGGAGTTCACCCAGTATTTCATGTATCTATGCTTCGGAGGTATCACGCCGACTTCTCGCACGTGGTTGATTACAACACTATCCAGTTAGATGAGAAATTGGGCTTCGAGGAGGAGCCAGTTGCCATTATTGATAGGCAGGACCGCCAGTTGAGGTCTAAGACAGTTTCTGCGGTTAAGGTCTAGTGGAGGGGCCAACCAGTTGAGGAGGCGACTTGGGAGTCGGAGCAGGACATGCAGAGCAGATATCCACAGCTATTCAGCACTCCAAGTACGATTCTAGTCCCGTTCGAGGACGAACGTTTATTTAAGAGGGGGAGAATGTAACGACCCAGCCGGTTGTTTTGCGTATCAGGGTCCCGTTTCCTTAAATGAAACCTTCCATAGCGACTATTCGTGCTTTATGACTCGCGGGAGCGGGTGGTTCGGGATTTGGGAATGATTTGGATGGTTTAGGAACACTTGGTTCCTTAAGGCTGGCCTATTTGGCCAAGTTTGACTTCGGTCAACATTTTGAGCAAACGACCTCGGAATCGAGTTCTGACAGCTCCAGTAGCTCCGTATGATGGTTTCGGACTTGGGCGTATGTTCGGCTCGGGTTTCTGATGATCTAAGAGCATTTCGGCGCCCGAAATGGAAATCAGGATTTCCTTAAGTTTAGAATTTGGCCTGGAACGGGACTTCATGCTATCGGGGTCCGAATGGAATTCCGGGACTGGCAATAGTTCCGAATAATCATTTATGACTTGTCTGCAAAATTTGGGGTTATTCCGAGTAGTATAGACCCGTCCGGCGTAATGTAATGAATTTTAGAATTTCAAAGTTCTTAAGTTTGACTAATTTGGTTTTAGGGTTTGATTCTGAGTTTCGTTGTTGTTTTTCATGTTCCGGAAGTTCGAGCGAGTCCGTACCATGAATACAGACTTGCCGGTGATTTTGGACGTGGTCCCGGGGTGCTCGTGGGTGTTTTAGACTCCTGGGAGCTAAGTTAGAAAAACAAGAAAAATTCTTGTCTGGTTTCCTTCTCTGCGATCGCGTAGAGGGATTTCTTCTGGGCTAAATTTTTTTCTCCGCGATCACAGACATCACCCTGCGATCGCATAAGTCTCTTTCCTCACCTTCTGCGATCGCAGACCTCACTCCTGCGATCTCATAAGCCTAACTACCCACTCTCCGCGATCGCAGGCCCCATCTATGCGATTGCATAGTGTCGTTTGAGGCCCAGGACCATTTGTTCTCCGCAATCGCAGTGGTCCAGCAGCTTGGTCTCTGCGATCACAGGCATGATGACGCGATCGCAGTGAAGGTTTTCCTGGGCAGTATTTAAATGCTCAATTACGGGTTGTCTTCCTCATTAGTCATCTCTTACCTCTATTAGAGAGCACCCAAGGTTGAAGAACACCTCCCACAACCACCCACTGAAGAGGTAAGCAATTCTATCCTATTTCTCACGATTATGCATGGAATTTAGCGGGTTAATTCCTAAAAGAAACAAAAATCATGAAATTTGGTAGAAATTCCTAGGGCTTTGATAATTAGTGAATTATCCTTTTTTTAGCCATGAACTCCTAAATAAATTATGTAATTACGATCCTTGGGCTTCGGGTAATTCATTCCTTCGAGAATTTTCAAAATCCGAATGCATGGGCTCGGGGTCGAAATTTCAACAACCTTCAAGAATACTATATTTTGGGATTTCTTGTTAATTCTTATTCTTGGAGAATAAATTGATTCAATTATGCTATGTTTGGCTAGCTGTGAGCCGTCGAGGGCAGTTTCAGAATTTCGGGCGCATATTTTGATCCGGTCCTTGGTCCGAGGAGTGATTTTATCGAGGTGAGTCTCCTTTCTAACCTCGTAAGAGGGAAATTGTCCCTCTAGGTAACCTTGTTTGCTATGTGATCTTGTTTGGGGGCTACGTACGCACCAAGTGACGAGAGTCCGTACGTAGTGGCTATTACTGCTTCGTCCGGGTAGCTAGGACACATCATGCTCATTGTTTTCCACTATTGTAGCATAGACATGAATTGTATACTTGTGTGATTGGTATTGTTGTCTTTGAACGTTGTGATACTTGGCTTGATTTAAGTGTGATAACAGAATCACAGCAGAGTGATGATTGATTATATTATGGGATCGGGTCGTACGCCACGGCAGAGTGATGATTTATTATATTGTGGGATCGGGCCGTACGCCACGGCAGAGTGATGATTGATTATATTATGGTATCGGGCGTACGCCACAGCGAGATTGATACTACCAGGGTGGGATCGGGCCGTACGCCACAGCGAGATTGAGACTACCAGGGTGGGATCGGGCCGTACGCCACGGCGAGATTGAGACTACCAGGGTGGGATCAGGTCGTATGCCACGGCGGTCTGCCCAACACCTTCCTTTAGGATTGGAGTCCTAATTTCCTCCAGGACTGATAGGAAAGGGACGGGTAGCAACATGCAATAGAGTTCGTGACCAACACGCGCTTTAGTTACCTTTACGGGGTGGGAAAGGGTAGAATATGGATATGATGACCAGTGCGTTAATACCATGTGTAGCCCCTCTTTGAGGAGTGTCATACCAGGTATTGCATTGATGTGATCCATATTGTAAATAAACCTAGGATACCCGTGTACTCCCATAAGCCTGCTTAGATTGTGATCCCTTTCAAAAATCTAGCTTAACTGTTTTCAAATATTTGTACTTAGACTTAAATCCCCTATATTTGAGCCCTACTTGTTTATTTTCTAAATTATAAAAATTCACAAAAGTTGTTTGGCTGGGAACCACACTTGTGGATCCTGAGGGGTGCCTAACACCTTCCCCTTAACATAATTTCAAGCCCTTATCCTGTCTCTGGTTATCAAACGTAGTTATAAATGAACCCCAGATAGGGTCCCTAACGCACCTCAAAAAATCGTTAGGTGGCGACTCTTCAAAATGCAAAACCCTTTTCCCAAAAGGAACGAGTTCTCTCAACCAATGTCATAAACGCGGACTCCGCGAGGAAAAAAGGGGTCACGACAATAAGTACTTGCCACCGGAAAGAAATATACTGATTTAGTCAGCCTATCCACAATGACCCAAATGGAGTCGAACCTCCTCTGAGTCCGTGGGAGTACAACAACGAAGTCCATAGTGATATGATCCCACTTCCACTTAGGAATATCCATCTGCTGAAGCAAACCACTGGGTCTCTGGTGCTCATACTTCACCTATTAACAATTCAAGCATCGAGCCACATAAGCAACAATATACTTCTTCATCCTTCACCACCAATAATGCTGCCGCAGGTCTTGGTACATCTTGGCATCACCCGGGTGAATAGAATACTTAGAACTGTGAGCCTCCTCAAGAATCAACTCCCGAAGCCCATCAACATTAGGCACACACACTCGACCCTGCATCCTCAAAACACTATCATCTCCAACTGTAACCGACTTGGCACCACCGTTCCGAACTGTGTCCCTAAGGACCATCAAGTGAGGGTCATCATTCTGCCGATCTTTGATATGTTCGAATAAGGAAGACCGAGCGACTGTACAAGCTAAAACATGGCTGGGCTCTGAAATATCCAACCTCACAAGCTGATTGGCCAAAGTCTGAATATCTGAAGCTAACAGCCTCTCACCAACTGGAATAAACACAAGGCCGCCCATACTCACTGCCTTCCTACTCAATGCATCGGCCACCACATTGGCCTTCCCCCGATGATACAATATAGTGACGTCACAGTCTTTCTATAACTCTATGTAATGACCCGGTCGTTCGTTCTGAGAGTTATCACTCTGCTTCTCCCATTTATGCTTCTTTATGTGTTGTTCAACTGTGTTGAGTTATATCGAGTTGGAAGGTTTGGTTCCGGAGTGGTTTTGGAGTGAAATAAAACACTTAGTCTCTTAGTTATAAAGCTACGTTGAAAAAGTCAACCAGAAGTTGACTTATGAGTAAACAAATTCGAATCTTCGGTTATCTTTGTAGGGTGATTTTAGACTTAGAAGTGTGTCCGGAATATAATTTGAAGGTCTGTGGTAGAATTAGGCTTCAATTGGCAAAAGTTAGAAATTTGGCAATTTTTCGTCGTTGTGGAAAATTAAGTATCGGGGTCGGAATGGAATTTCGGAAGTTAGAGTAGGTTCGTAGTGTCATTGGTGACGTGTGTGCAAAATGTGAGGTTATTCGGACGTGGTTTGATAAGTTTCGGCGTCGTTGGCGAATTTTGGTAGTTTAGAAATTCTTAGGCTTGAATTCGAGGTTGATTTGGTGTTTTGGTGTTGTTTTGGGTGTTCCGGCGGTTCGACTAAGTTCGGGCTGTGATATATGACTTGTTGGAATTATTGGTTGAGGTCCCGAGTGCCTCGGGTGAGTTTCGGATAGGTTTAGTTTGTGTTGTGCTCGTTTTTCTTATGTTTCGATGTCGTTTCTTCAAGCATAAATGATATCATATTGAACAAATCAGCTCCAATTTCTGTTTTGAATGAAGAATTAGATCCGTATCATAATTAAGGATCCGTAACAAAGAATTTGGACATCGTATGAGGAGTTTATGGTCATTTTTCTAAGGTTGCCAGATGTTTAAGATTAAATACGAAATATCCACTGACGGCGTATTTAAAAATCTGCACTATTTGCAAATATTAAAACCTACATATCTCATTCATTATAAGGTCAAATTGAGTGATTCAAAAACCTAAATTGACTATAATTTCACAAGGAATCCATTGAAGGCATAAAAACACTTTTCAGGATCGTTTGGCATCAGAAACAAGGCAGAATAGCTGATAGAAAAATATATAAAACAAGGGTTTGTTCTTTCGGTCATATTTTGAGTTGGGGAGCTCGGATTTGGGCGATTTTGGAGGCGATTTTCACCATAGGGATTAAGGTAAGTATTCTCTGATTGATCATTTCAAAGTGAAATTGAGGGAGTTAGGGCTTGAGTTTTAGAGAGTTTTAGATAGGGATTTGAGAGACCAAACGGAGTTCGATTTTGTTAAATTTTATATGGTTAGATTAAGGGGAGGACGAGGTTTATTATTCTGCCAGTTTTGAATGATTTAGAGATGTGGGCCCTGGGGACGGGTTTTGGCCGATTTAAGATTTTTGTCCTATTTATGTAGTTTTTATTGCGGAATTCGATTCCTTAGCCTATGTTGATAGGAGTATTCTGCTTTTGGTTAGATTCTGAGCTTTTGGAGACCGAGTCTCGAGATGAGGGCATCCCGAAGTAGGATTTTATGCTATTGAGGTAAGTAACAGTTTTAACTCTGGCTTTGAGGGTATAAACCTGGAGAATTTGATATCATGTGATTGTTTGGAGGTGATACCCACGCTAGGTGACAGGCGTGTGGGTGTATACCACGAGGGATGGAGACTTGGTCCGTCCCATGACAGGCGTGTGCCGAGACGTATATGCAATCACCTTGCCCTCCTGCATCAATACTGCTCCGAGCCCTACACGGGAGGCATCACAATATACCATGAAATATCCTTAACCTGATGGTAACACCAACACCGGTGCTGAAGTCAGGGCTGTCTTGAGCTTTTGAAAGCTCGCCTCACACTCGTCTGACCATTTGAATGGGGCACCTTTCTGAGTCAATTTAGTCATCGGGGCTACTATAGATGAGAACCCCTCCACGAACCGACGATAGTAACCCGCCAAACCCAAGAACCTCTTGATTTCCGTGGCTGAACTGGGTCTAGGCCAGTTCTTGACTACCTATACCTTCTTAGGATCTACCTGAATATCCTCTACTGATACGATGTGACCCAAGAAGGCTACCGAATCCAGCCAAAACTCGCACTTTGAAAATTTAGCATACAACTGACTGTCCCTCAAAGTCTGAAGCACTATCCAAAGGTTCTGCTCATGCTCCTCCCAGCTGCGGGAGTATATTAGAATGTCATCAATAAACATAATTATGAAGTAATCCAGATAAGGCTTGAACACCTAATTCATCAAGTCCATAAATCTTGTTGGGCATTAGTCAAGACAAAAGACATCACCAGGAATTCATAGTGCCCATACCTCGTCCGAAAAGTTGTGTTAGGGACATCATACGCCCTAATCTTCAACTGATGGTAGCCCGATCTCAAATCAATCTTCGAAAACACCTTGACACCCTGAAGTTGATCAAACAAATCATCAATTCTCGGCAACATATACTTATTCTTGATAGTTACTTTGTTCAACTACCAGTAATCTATACACATTCTCATCGATTTGTCCTTCTTCACGAACAAAACTGGTGCGCACCCTAGAGCGAAACACTAGGCCTAATGAAGCCCTTATTAAGCAACTCTTGCAATTGTTCTTTCAACTCTTTCAATTCTGGCAGGGCCATCCGGTATGGAGGAATAGAAAAGGGCTGAGTGCCCGGAGCCACATCAAATGCAAAAATGAATATCACTATCGGGTGGCATCCCCAGCAGGTCTGCAGGAAACACCTGGGGAAACTCACGAACAACGGGAACCGAGTCGAGAAACCTCAGCATTAGAATCACGAACATGAGCTAAAAAGGCCAAACACCCCTTCACCCTACTAGAAGAATGATCAGGAGTCCCTTTCCACTCTAATCGAGGCAACCCCGGCAAAGCTAATGTCACTGTCTTGGCGTGACAGTCCAAGATGGCATAATAAGGCGACAACCAATCCATACCTAATATGACATCAAAATCAACTATATCAAGAAGTAAAAGGTCCACACTGGTTTTAAGACCCACAATAATGACCAAACACGAGCTATACACAAGATCTACAACAATAGCATCCCCCACGGGCGTAGACACATAAATAAGGACACTCAAGGAATCGCGGGGCACAACCAAATACGAAGCAAAATAAGATGACACATAAGAGTAAGTAGACCCCGGATCAAACAGAACTGAAGCATCTCTATTGCAAACTGAAATGGTACTTGTGATAACAACATCAGAGGACTCCGCTTCAGGTCTGGTCGGAAATGCATACGATCGGGGCTGGGCCCCACCACCCTGAACCATGTCTCTGGGATGACCTATGATAGGCGGACCTCTACCTCTAGCGGGCTTGCCTCCACCTATAACAATCTGGCCCCTACCTCTGGCTACCTAACCCCTACCCCTGGCTAGCTGGGCAGGTGGTGCAGCAGCTGGTGCCAGAACTATAGCACGAGAACCCTGACACAGAAAACTACCCAACGCGTGAGGGAAATATCTAGGATTGTGCCTCGGGTCACCAAAAGTATAACAAGAATTTTGATGTTGAGACTGCTGGCCGGTAAAATGACCATGTTGACCTGTATAACCACCCTAAAAACTCTGGAGAGGAGGTGCATTGATAGGAGCTGACTGATCAAAATAAGGCTAGTAAGAGCCACGACCACTTGGGACACCATGCGATGTCTGAAGTGCCGAATGGAATGGACTGGAAGAATGGACTCTACTGAAAGTAGTCCCGCCTCCAGATGAGGCACCGCTGAATCCCCCAGAATGGCGAGGTCTCTTGTCTGACCCCTGACCTCCCAATCTAAGAACTACCTCAACTCTCCTGGCAACATTGGCCGCATCCTGGAAAGATATCTCGCTCCCCATCTCCTTAGCCATATGCAACCTTATAGGCTGAGCAAGACCCTCAATAAATCTCCTAACCCTTTACCTCTCTATGGGTATCAAAAGAGTAGCATGATGAGCCAAATCCACGAAACGGGTCTCATACCGTGTAACAATCATGTTGCCTTGTTGGAGACGCTCAAACTGACGGCGACGCTCCTCTCTAGTAGTAATAGGTAGAAACTTCTCCAAGAAGAGGTGTGAAAACTGGTCCCAAGTAAGAGCAGGTGAACCAGCTGGTCTAGTCAATAGATAACCTCTCCACCATTTCTTGGCTAAACCATTCATCTGGAAAGCAGCAAAGTCTACCCCATTGGTCTCCAAAATACCCATGTTCGGAAGAGCCTCATGACAGCTATCAAGGTATTCTTAGGGGTCCTCTGAAGTGGTACCACTGAAATGAACAGGGAAAAGCTTGATAAACCTGTCCAATCTCCACAAAGCATCAGAGGACATAGCTGCCCCATCAACGAGCGGTGCTGCAGCAACTGGCTGAACTACCCCAACTGGATGAGCTGATGGGGTCTGAGTTTGAGGAGTAATCTGCTCTAGAGTATGGGTAGCAGGAGTCTGAACTCCTCCTCTAACCCGAGGTACAACCTCTGCCACGGGGAATGCGCCAGTCTAGGCTACACTCTCCATAAGGCCCACTAGTCGGACCAAGGCATCCTGAAACACTGGGGTAGCAATAAACCCCTCTGGGACCTGAGCTGGAGCCCCCTGATATTTTATACGTCAATACCACACAAAAGGGGGGGGGGTGATTTGTGTGGTGTCCAATTTTCGAGTGCAGTCTCTATAGAAAAACCAGGTTCTTCTAGGTGTTCCAACTTCTACAGTTTGCAGAATAATAATTGCAAAAATAAAAGAACACAACAATTTTACGTGGAAAACACCTGGCTCAAAAGGTGAAAAACCACGACCCACTTCCCAGTAGGATTTTCTCAAACTCTTCACTATGTCAATGAGCCAAACAGCATTTAAAAAACAAATTCTTTTGTAAACCTAAGGACTAACTCTAATCCCTTTGTGGCAAACTAGCCTCTAGCTAATTGCGAAAAACTTCAAGTTAACTCTAACTTGAACACTGTGTACCTATTACAATTGCTTCTAGATAAAGCTGAAAGATACAATTTGTAATCACCTACTACAACCAACTAGACTCAAAAGATAACATATGGAACTGGTTCTTCGAGCTGGTTCAAGTAGTTTTTGAGTCGCACATGGATTCTTCTCATGAACTGTTTGCAAAATTGCTTTGGTAATTTTGCTTTCAATTCTTGTTTCACTTTTGTGTATGTGCGCCTCTTCTGCAGGAACACTTCGACAATTTATAGAATCAACAGTTGAGATGCTGAAGTAGAATTCTGATGCAACTCTTCCTTGGTGGAAGAGTTTGACTTTATTTTAACTTCCTTGATCTTCCTTTATCTTGATTCTGTCCTACCTGAATACGAATTCCATCTCCCTATCAATTTTCAATCTTTTCGCTTAGGAGATAACCCCTTAATTCAGAGATGATGTTTATCTCCTGCATATGGACTCCTCTCGTTCCATCTAGTCTGCTTGTCTATGTTTGCCCTGATGGACTTGGTTCAACTGTGGGGACATTCTTTCATTCTTCAAAACCATGCAGTGTCTTGATTCAACAAATTCCCCCTTTTTTATGATGAAAAACCCTGTGGTTAAACCTGTAGACACTTCAATCCAATATAGACACTTTTTATAGCATTAATCATTTATCATGGAGAACCAGGTTCTTTAGGTTATAAACATTACATTTTTGTAAAGCACATCTTCCCCCTTTTGGAATCATCGAAAAGTTGCAAAATGATAAACTTACCAGAAGTTTAATAATTACTCATGGCCATTGAGGCAACTGCAGGTGCAAAGCGTGAATTAATCATCAAAAGAAACCAAAAAATTTAAGTTATTTAAGAAACTGAGATAAAGTCAAGAACAGATAGCAAAATTCATTGATTTGATAATTGTTTAGGAACAAAACACAAAAAGAAATAAAACAGTCACAACCATGAGCAAAAACAAAACAGAACAGACTTAGACAAAACAATCCCAAACTAGGTCATAGAGGGTTTTTTGGAGGCACTGGACACCTAAGGCTGGGAAGGGGTAGAGGTTGGGTTCTTTGCTTGAAGAAGGGAGAGCATATGTTACAGTACACCATCATTCTTCTCCTTTTCCATAGCTAATTCAGTTTTTAGAGCATCCCGCTCATCTTTAACCTCTGTAAGGTGAGTCTTCAAACGAAGGATCTCAGCATCCTTGACCTCACCTTCATGCACAAATGTCCTGACCTTGCTATTCACATGCAATTTCTTAGATGAACCAGGTTCATCCTCAGGGATGTTCACAATGTAGTCACAGGTCAGTAGTGTGTTCTTCCCAAAGTGGTCCTTGGAAGTTGCCATTTCAGCCTTCTTCACTGGCACCTTGAAGTGAGCAAGCACATCAGTTAGGATGAACCCGTACAGTATAGCATGTGCCTTGAATCCATTGACGACCCTGTCCAGGAATTGAATGATGAAAGCAGGCCAATTTATTTGTTTACCACTGTACATGCATTCCATGAGGGTGAGATCCATATAGCTTGCAATGTGCCTTCGCTCTTGCCTGGGCAGTAGGCACTTGATCACAAACTCAAAGATCAGTTTGTGTTGTGGCCTCATCTCACTCTTAAACACCGCCCTGGGCTCCAACTCCTGCTCATTCTCACTGAAATTTTTTGTGATTTGAAGAGCTGAAGGCAGTCCATCAAATCTTGGCCACCTATGCCTGGTGTAGTCATCATACCCCTCAGAAGGGATATTCAGTAGGTCCCCCAGTTCTTTTGCATTAAGGGAGATCTCGACTCCCTATACTCTAGTAGAAACCCTTCCATCTTTAACCTCTGCATTGGCCATAAAATCCACTATCTCATTTCTTGCCAGCCGGCCATCAAGATGAAGGACCATGTCCTTCCAACCCTGAACATCCAAAGTCTCTAACAGAAAAATCATTCCAGACTCCTCAAGGTCCCTAAAAAGCTTTCCTTTCAGAATAGTACGCTTCCCAAACTTTGTTAGTTTGTCTGTCTCCTCATCAGACACTTCTGCTTCCTCTCCACTCCACTCATCATCATCATTGAACTTTATCTTCTTTGATTTAGACCTGGTCCGCTTGGCAACTATTGAGGGTTTGGCAGACACAGAAACTGACTTCTTGAAGGAAGTCTTGGCTTTCTTGGGCTTTGGTGTCTCAACCTCAACCTGTGCCGGTTGTTCCTCTTGATGGACCAGGTCTATCTCATCATCATCAACCTGAACTGCCTCAACAGGCTCACCAACCTTTGCCTTTCCCTTGGTAGCTTTCTTCTTCTTGCTCTCCTCAGAGATTTTTCCATCTCTTCTTCACTTTTCCTGACAATAATTTTAGTAGCACGACTCTTAGGAGCAGGAGCATCAGTAGTTGCAGAGGCCTTTCTCTTCTTGGTTGGTACTGGAGTATCAACTTTCTTGGCTTTGGGGGTTCTCCTTTTTTTGATTTTGTAGTTTTTCCCCAGTTTTCTCATCAAGTCAGCCATCAATAGATGAACCAGGTTCATCAACAACAAGTTGTAGATTTTCCAATCCTGTTGCTGCTTCTCCAGAGTTGCTTCCCCCTAAGTCCTTGACACCCTCCTCTGAAAACACAGGAGAAGGGCCACATATTTCCAGTGTGACACCTTCCTTCTCAGTTCCCCTTTCAGAACTCCCTTCTCCCTCTCTCTCAAAATCTTTATTTTTACCAACTTTCCTTCTCCTATCAGGTACTTCTACATCTACTACAGACCCAATTAAGATAAACATGTTTTGAGCTATTTCAGGATCAGACCTAATTTCAGAGGTTACCTTTTCAGTGTCGGATGAACCAGTTGCTTCTTCCTCATTTGCAGATTTGAAATACTCGCTTGAATTCTCAGAATCTTGGGCCTGACTTGCTTGAAGTTTTTTGTTAAATTTATTAGCAAGAGAGCTAGAGGCAACTGTTTTCTTGGCTAGCATTTTTACTCGACATTTTTTGGGTGTTGGAGTAGGGCTTGGTGTAACGGCTGGAGATGTTTGGGGTGAAGGAGTGGGTTCAGGAATGGGTTCTGGAACTGGAGAGTTTTGAGGGGTGGAAGAGCTTGAGGGATATTGTGTGGAGGAACTGTGTTGCGATGGGGAATTAGAACAAGTATCTTCATGAGTGATACTGTATTCATGAGCGATACTGTATTCAAGAGTTTTGAGGTGTGGAAGACATGTTTATGAAGCTTTGGAGAGTAAAAAGGTCTTTGATCACTTTTTAGTTGTAGAGAATGATGAACTTGGTTCGACGATTATGCTTTTTGAAGAAGAGAGAATGAGAGATTAAAGAGGTAATGATGGCCTTTTAAAGATGTGGTTAATAAATGTGCAACGAGCTTAATTCTTGGTCAAGTAGGAGTCTAATCGATGCAAGAGTGTCAGTGGATTTGACGGTTATGACTCCCTACAATCTAGGCTAATTAATCTTCGATTGGACTCTTTGGAACGGGTTCATTTTGAGATAAGGACTGACAATTTGAAATAGGCCAAATATAGATAGACTTCTACTCAGGTGTGACTATAGTTATTTCAATAAGTGTTTAGTGATGACCATGTACCTTGTCAGTCAAATGAATCAGCCACGATGAACCAGGTTCATCGTGTTAGAGTCTCTTGTTTTGGACTCAATTGACAAAAATAAAAAACATCATTAACAACCAAAGAATCATACTAACACATGGCAAGAGAGTATGGCATTTAAGACATGAAACTGAGCAATGATTAATCTGGTTAGTTACATATTTTAGTGATTCTAGCCACTTTTGTTTCTTCACTTTATTATTATTTTTGTTTTGAACTAGTTCAATTAGGTGATCTTAATCATCCCTAATTCTAGCATGTTTCTCTAAAATGCTCTCTACTTAGTGCTTTAGTAAAGATATCAATAATTTGTTTGTCAGTAGCACAGAATTCGATTGAGATCATTCCCTTCTCATAGTTATCTCTTAGGAAATGATGTCTGACATCTATGTGCTTGGTTCTCTTATGATGAACCGGGTTCTTCGTCATACTAATAGCACTATTGTTGTCACAGAAAATAGGAATGCATCCAACCTCTATACCAAAATCCATGAGTTGTTTCTTAATCCACAGTAATTGAGCACAACATGAGGCTGCAGCCACGTACTCAACCTCAGTAGTAGACATGGCTACTGAGTTCTGTTTCTTGGTGGCCCAAGACAGAAGGCAAGAGCCCAAAAAATGTGCAAGGCCAGAAGTACTTTTCCTATCAACCAGGAAACCTGCATAATCTGCATCAGCATATCCTACAAGATCGAAATTACTACCTTTAGGATACCAAAGGCACATGTCAGTGGTGCCTTTTAAATATCTCAGAATTCTCTTCACCGCAGTTAGATGGGACTCATTTGGATTTTCCTGAAATCTAGCACAAAGCCCTACACTGAACACAATGTCATGTCTGCTGGCAATGAGATACAATAAAGACTCAATCATCCCTCTGTACAATTTTTGATCAACGGATGAACCAGGTTCATCCACATCTAATTTTGTGGCTGTTGCATTGGGGGTGTCTATTTCTTTTGAGTCTTCCATTTTAAATCTTTTGAGCAATTCTTTCACATATTTTTGCTGGTGGATCATTGTTCCATTTGAGTTTTGCTTAATTTGCAAGCCTAAAAAGAAATTTAGCTCACCCATCATACTCATCTCAAACTCACTCCCCATAAGTTTAGAAAATTCCTTACTCAATTTTTTAGAAGTTGCCCCAAATATTATGTCATCTACATATATTTGTACTACCAGGAAATCCTTATATTTTTCCTTTAAGAACAAGGTGCTATCAATTTTACCTCCTTTGTAGTCATGTTCTAGCAGGAATTTAGATAGTCGCTCATACCATGCTCTTGGTGCTTGCTTGAGTCCATACAAGTCCTTGTCAAGTTTATATCATGGTCAGGTGTCTCCTTTCTTTCAAATCCTGGAAGATGCTTGACAAATACTTCTTCCTTTAGGTAGCCATTGAGGAAAGCACTCTTTACATCCATCTGGTGGAGAGTGAATTCCATTTGGGCAGCAAATTCTATAAGAAGCTAGATAACCTCCAGTCTTGCCACAGGAGCAAAGGTCGCATCATAGTCAATTCCCTCTTCTTGGATATATCTTTTGACAACCAGTCTAGCCTTGTTTCTTGTAATTGTTCCATCTTCATCGAGTTTGTTCCTGAAGACCCACTTTGTGCCAATCACTGATCTATCTAGTGGTCTAGGTACGAAATGCCAAACTTGACTTCTTTCAAATTGGTTTAGCTCTTCTTTCATGGAATTTACCCAGTCAGCATCCTGTATGGCTTCAGCAATGTTCTTTGGTTCGATCAAGGATAGAAAGGCATCAAACGCACACAGATTTTTCAAGGAGGATCTGGTTTTGATTCCAGATGTCAAGTCTGTTATGATGTTCTCAAGGGGGTGAGAACTCTGATATATGTGTGGTTTGAGCATCAATTGTTCACGGCTTGATGATCCCATGGTGTCTTGTTTATGTGGAACAGGATCAGGGCCAAGTTCCAATGAAGTTTGTTGTTGAGTTCCCCCTGTCATGTTGCTTGGGGTGGTTGGACCTGGTCCATCACCTGTTCTATCATCCATATTTTCTCCAGTTCGATCACTGCTTCTGACCAGTCTAAGCTCCTCATCTTCTGGTTCCTGTCTCTCAGAGAAAATGTTAGTTTCATCAAAAACAACATGCTCACTCTCTTCTACACACATAGTTCTTTTATTATATACTTTATAAGCTTTTACTATGTGATGAATATCCCAAGAATACTCCCTCATCACTTCTGGGATCAAATTTACCTAGGGAGTCTTTGTCGTTGTTGCGCACAAAGCACTTGCATCCAAAATCCCTAAGATGGCATATGTTGGGCTTTCTCCCTTTAAGTAATTCATAAGGAGTTTTCTCTACCAGTGGTCTGGTCATGCATCTATTTATTTTGTAGCATGTAGTGCTTATTGCTTCTGCCCAGAAGCTATGGGGTAGTTTGCTAGAAAGAAGCATGGTTCTAGCCATATCTTCAAGGGTTCTATTCTTTCTTTCAACAACCCCATTTTGCTATGGGGTTCTCGGGGCAGAGAAGTTGTGATTTATGCCATGTTCATCACAGAATTTAGCAAACTTTGCATTTTCAAAGTCAGTGCCATGATCAGATCTTATTGATGCAAGTTGATTTCCTAACTGTTTTTGAGTTTTTCTAACAAATAAAGTAAACATATCAAATGCTTCATCTTTAGATGTCAGAAACAAAGTCCAGGTGAACATGGAGTAGTCATCAACTAGCACAATTACATATTTCTTACAACCTCTGCTCAAAGTTCTCATAGGACCACATAGGTCCATATGAACCAGTTCCAACGTCCTGGTGGTACTGACCTTTTTCTTGCTTTTGAATTAGGATCTTACCTGCTTCCCCCTTGCACATGCCTCACAAACTTCATCTTACTTGAACTTAATGTTAGGAAGTCCTACCACCAAGTCCTTGGAGACTAATTTGTTAAGCTGATTTAGACTTGCATGACTAAGTCTTTTGTGCCAAATAAGGGGATCACTGCCCAACACACTTAAGCAGGTGAGTTAATTTTCTGATAGTGTGGACAGGTCTATGACATAGATGTTATTCATTCTTTTTCCCTGCAAGACAATTTTGTCAAATCCGGTCTAGAATGGCCACCATTCCTCTTCATAAGTCAAATCCTTGTTCAATTGGACAGAGCTGAAATGTAATACGTGGGACGGGTCACCGTGATATTTTCGGAGCATAGAAACATGGAATACCGGATGAACTGAGGATAACCGTGGAGGGAACGCAAGTCTATAAGCTACCTCCCCCACTCTCTCGAGGATCTCGAATGGCCTGATATACCTAGGGCTCAACTTGACCTTCTTCCCAAATCTCATAACACCCTTCATGGGCGATACCCGAAGTAATACCCTCTCTCCGACCATGAATGCTACATCATGGACCTTACGGTCGACATAAGTCTTTTACCTGGACCGAGCTGTACAAAATCAATCCTATGTAATCTTGACCTTGTCCAAGGCCTCCTGAACTAAGTCTGTACCCAACAACCGAGCGTCTCCCGGCTCAAACCAACCAACTGGAGACCTACAATGTCTACCATATAATGCCTCATAGGGAGCCATCTGAATGCTCGACTGGTAGCTGTTATTGTAGAAAAACTCCGCTAACGGCAAGAACTGATCCCAAGAACCTCCAAAGTCAATAACACAGGCACAGAGAATGTCCTCCAAGATATGAATAGTATGCTCGGACTGCCCGTCCGTATGAGGATGGAATGTTGTGCTCAACTCAACCCGTGTACCTAACTTACGCTGAACTGGCCCTCCAAAAGTGCGAGGTAAACTCCAAAAATTAGATATATCAATTGTTTTAGATTGAATATCATATTACAGGAATTACAACAATTTTGTAAGATTTTTTCAAAATATATGCCCTCAAATTAAGAAGAAATACGTGTTCTCCAACCGAAATGTGTATCGATCATTCTACCTTTTAAAATAAATTTTAGAATTTTTATACAACTAATTATTTTCAAATATAACGACAAATGGAGTTAATCAATATTAGAATTATGTAAATACTAATTCCACTTGAATAATGATATAGAAACTAAATATACACTTTCAAATATAATTTTGAGTCATTCTCCGATGTATTTTACTAGCTTACTTTAGTATTCTTTTTTAATGTTTTTTCTCATTTTCAGGGCACTTTGATTTCGTGTTCATATAAAATTCATGGATTATTAGTTGTTTGCTATATGTGTGAAGTTCTATCAACTATTTATGTTTTCAATGACTATGTGTACTACTGAAACTGAAAGGAAGCATTCTAACTTTATTTATTAAAAAAATCGCATAATTTTAAGTTGAATTATTAATTGATGATTGAAGATTTTTATGAGACGTTTTTTTCTTAATTGAGTTAGTTATATGTACAGTGTCAATATTAATGACTATTGAGTAACGCATACTTTTATTTCATAACTCAAACACTCATTGGGATAGGATACATTCGCGATGCACGTACCCTGAACGAATTTTTAATTATATTAAATGTAAAATTCTTATTGGATAAAAATGATAATTACAATTGAATATTTAAAACTTGGGATGAGCTATTATTAAGATTTGATCAACAACGAAAAAATCTCTTTAATGTTAGGAACAATCCTAATTAACCAAATAAGTCTTTGATTTAACTAATTTGCGAAAACTCCAAGTCATTTTTTTCGAAATTTATAATAAAATAGATTATAATATAGTAGTAAGAGTCAAATTTTTAAAAATGCAAACGTGAAAAATAATAAAAATGAATTCTAAGTTAGTTGTCATTAATTAATTTTCTTTCTGGTATTCGTTCAAATAAAGGACAACTCCCTATACTTTTCTATGTACAAAGTTACTTATTTTAAAATATTAACTTAATGTAGATATTTTATAACTTAACATTTGATAACTTGATTTACATGTTCTTCATATACACGTATTTTACTAATTGACGCTAATCACACGTGCAACGCACGTGCACTAAAGCTAGTTTTGTCTTAATAATGCCACTTGGCCTTTTTGTGGTTATGCCGCTTGTCTTTATAATGTGCTTTTGCTTCTCCTTTTATTATATATAGAATTTTTGTACACCCGAAAAGAATTCCAATTGTTTTAACAATAGACCTTCTAGTCTGGTCCTTCTCTTGATCCTGCACCATTTTTTTTTTTGGTAAGTCTTATTTAGTGTTTATAGCTTGTTTTGATGATCGTATTTTGTCGTTTCATAATGTGTTATATTGAATTATACTATATTGTATTGTATAATTTTGATAAATACAAATTATGAATAGATTGTATCATTTATCGTTGTTCCATGATGTCACATATCAACAATATAAATAATAAATATGCAATATTACAAATAAAAAGTAGGATACGCTGTAAAATTAGAATATAAAAAGGTAGGATAGAGAATAAAATAAAATTATTTAATAATAAGGAAGTATAAGATGAGAAAAAAATAAGATAACAATGCGACTACACAAAATCGGTTGTTACATAAAATTATATTTTTTGTCGTTGCATAACGATGGATTTAACGATATTATAGAATAAAATTTAAGTAACAATCAAAATAAATATTCTATTTAAAGTAACAATACGATACAATACAATCGGTAACAACCATCCAAACAAGTGTTAATCAATCAATCGCCAACAAAAATAAAAAGGTCCCTCTTCAATTGAGGGTTTTCTCCCTCTACGACAGAGAGTTTTTCCCCCTTTGTGGGGTTCCCTTCCTTGACTAAACTTACTAAACCTCCAAGAAATCACTTCATCTTCACCTCTCAATTACATTCTCAAGCATATTCCAACTAATAAGTCTATCAAAATTTCTACTTTCATCCTCATTGTTCCTCAATTTCCACAAGCTTACGTTCTATAGTAAACCCTAAGTCATAAGTATCAGGTATTTTACAGTGCGAAAATGACAAAAGAAATTACAGAACATCTTCATAAATTTATTCTAACAGAGGAAGAAAAAGAGGTTGTGGCAATAGAATTTTCAGCTATTCAGGGAAGCATGAAAGAATGTGAAGTAAGTCTTCTTGGTAAAGTAATCTCTCACAAAAAGGTAAATTTTCATGGAATTAGGAACGCTATGACTCTGTCTTGGGGAAACCCTATAGGATTACAATTTAAGGAAATCAAATAAATTTTTTCCCAGATCATTTTCGAAAGATAAGGAAAGTTTGGATATAGTTAGACTTGGTACTCCATGGTTGTATAGTAGATACCTCCTAAATATCCATCCTTGGAAACTAGGATTGGAGAGTGATTCTCCAATTTTAAACGTATGTAATATGTGGGTTCAAGTTTGGAACATTCCTTTATACTGGATGTCAAAGGATGTTGGTCGAAAAATAGGGCACGCATTGGGAGGTATCATTGATATTTTAATTCATGAAAATAGAAGTAAAGAGGGTTAGTATATGAGGTTTAAAGTCTAGATGAATAAAGTTAGGCTCTGAAACTATATGGGCTGAATTAAGGTATGAAAATCTACCTTGTGTTTTTTACTATTGTGGTGTGCTAGGACATAATGATAAAATACGTATACAAAGGGAACAAGATTTACGATCAGAAAATCTTAGAAGCGACCGATTCTGAACATGGCTACAAGCAGAGAACAATGCATCTTTATGGGAAAGTCGAAAACATCAAAGTTTTAATAATGATTGCAAGGGGCATACAATGATGAGAAATCGTAACTATAAATTGGTTAAGGAGAAAAGAGATAAAGGAACCAGGAAAATTTTCAAAATATAGGAGACGACAGGAACTCGATGGATATGCATCATAGTATTGGGAAAGCGAATGTCCAAGTGGAGAAAAATAGATCACATGGGAAGGAAGCTATGGATTTGAAATAAAATAATGATGACAACTTGAATGATAAAGGAGAATTGAATCAGTGCATTCTATCGAGGAAGAAACAATCCCAAACTATAACAACAGGCTACCACTTGTTGATTCACAAGTTAAAGATGTTGGCCAGCTCCACACGAACATTTTGCAAGAAAATAAACTTTCAGTATGTTCATATTCGCAATCACTTTGGAAAGGACAATGAGATATTGCAAGGAACCTTCATAATGCTGCGATTATGCCAAGTAAAGGGTTAATTGCTGACACTTTTATATAGAAAGTGGGTAAGGAAGACCAAGTGCAGGATGGAGTTGAGAAGATGATGTTGCAGCACCAAGAAAAAACTACTAGTGATGAACAAAATAGAATAAATGAGAGTGATATTAGTTCTAGGAATGAAGCAGCAAATGAGAAGGGCATGATATGCTTATTGATATTCCAATTATGGAAGAGTTCGGTTTAATGGGATGTGATGACCCAAAGGGCCATCTTATGAATTAAGACACCATTCTGGGCTCATTAGTCTTAAAAAAATTAATTTTATTTACTTTGATTTGCGTGCACAGTCCGGGCGTGAATCTAGATAGACTTTATGTGAAATATAAGAAATATAATTTTTGGAGTTAAATTTTGATTTTTAGTTGACTTTGGCAAATATTTTGAGTAAACGGACCCGGATCCGTGTTCCGACGATCATGGGAGGTCTGCAGTAAAATATGAGACTTGGGCGTATGCTCGGAATTGAATTCCGAGGTCCCTAGATTTAGAAATCAATTTTTTGAAGAAAATTGTTATACTGAATTTAAAAGGAAATAAAGAAATGAGCTAATGTTTGAACTCGTTGGTGTTGGGCCCGTATTTTGGTTCTGGAGCCGGTACAAGTCTGTTATAATGTTTAAGTACTATATGTGAAATTTGGTGGAAATCAGAGTTCATTTGACGTGATTCGGACGTCCGATTGAGAAAATAGTGAATTTGAAGTGTTCTTGAGAAAAATCATGAGTTTTGATGTTAAATTCTTCGTTTTAAGTGTTTATTTTGATGATTTGATCGCACGATCAAGTCCGTATGATGTTTTTAGACTTGCGTGCATATTTGGTTTGAAGCCCTGATGTAACGACGCGACCGGTCGTTTTGAGATCTAGCTCCCCGTTCAGCAGTTTGGGGCCGTGAGCAGCTTCGTTTCACGTATTATGACTCGTAGGCATGGTCGGAATTGAGTTTCGGGAAGTTCGGAGTCAAATTGGAAAGACAATTCTCATTTCGGAAGCATTAAGTTGGAAGAATTGACTAAGACTGG
The DNA here is from genome assembly GCA_005239495.1 of Nicotiana undulata. Classification (NCBI taxonomy): domain Eukaryota; kingdom Viridiplantae; phylum Streptophyta; class Magnoliopsida; order Solanales; family Solanaceae; genus Nicotiana; species Nicotiana undulata. The sequence goes on from ML288474.1 coordinate 21,380, forward strand.
AATTTGGAGTAAACGACCGCGGAATCAGGATCTGAAGGTTCCAGTAGGTTCGTATGATGATTTCAGACTGGGGCGTATGTCCGGATCGGGTTTCTGATAACACGGGAGTGTTTCGGCGTATATTGTGGAAGTTAGCATTTTAGAAGGAATTTCATAAGTTTGGGTTGAAGTGTATTTCAGTGATATTGATGTCCGTTTGGGATTACGAGTCTGGGAATAGCTCCGTATGGTGATCCAGAAGTTGGGGGCGCGATCAGAAGTGAATTCGGATGTCCGTAGGATATTTTGAGGTCATTTGGATAAAGATAGAAATTTGAAGGTTTTTGAGAAATATGACCGGAAGTGAAAGTTTTGATGTCGGGGTCGGAATGCGATTCCGAAAGTTGGGGCACGTCCATAATGTTGGTTGTGACTTGCGTGCAAAATTTGAGGCCAATCGAACGTGAATTGGTGGGTTTCGGCATCGAATGTGGAAGTTGGAAATTTCTATGTTCATAAGGATTGAATTGGAGTGCGATTCGTTGTTTCGATGTTATTTGATGTGATTTGAGGCCTCGAGCGGGTCCGCATTATGTTTTGGGACAGGTTGGTGTAATTGGACGGGGTTCCGGGTGCCTAGGGTGGATTCCGGGTGGCTAACGGGTCAAACTTTGAAGTTGAAGAGGAGCTGAAGTTGTTGGTCTCTGGTGCGACCGCACCTGCGAGACTTTGGCCGCAGGTGCGGAGCGCAGGTGTGGTTTTGGCGCCGCAGATGCGAGGTTTGGCTCGCTTGGCTGGGAGCGCAGGTGCGATGCAATTTCCGCACCTGCAAAGGCGCAGATGCGGACAATGGGGGCGCAGGTGCGGATCCGACTGGAGGAGTAGGAAGCCGCTGGTGTTGGCTCTTGGGCGCACCTGCGGGAGCGCAGGTGCGAGATGTGGACCGCAGGTGCGGAAATGGGCCTGGGCAGATTGTTTAAAAAATCGGGAATTTGGCCATTTCCTCTCATTTCTCTCTTGGTTGGGAGATTTGTGGAGAGCTTCAAGTGGGGATTTTCGTCACCTATGTCAAGGTAAGTTGTTTCTACTCATTCCAATATAAATACAAGGGTTATACATCGATTTGAACATGAAAATTGTGGAAAAGTTGGGAATTTTGAAGAAAAACCTAGAATTTGTAGTTTTGAATTTTGACCACGAATTTGGGCGTGGAATTGCGAGAAAATCATATATTTGAGTTTGTGAGGTTACGGGTAATCATTATCTTCGAGAAATTTTGGAATCCGGGCATGTGGGTCCGAGGGCAATTTTGTCAATTCGTCGAGCGGAGTTAGGAATTTATATAATTTTAATAGTTATGTGTATTAGAGCATATTTTCATTGGTTTGCCGTTATTTGACTAGCTTTGGAGCGTTGTGCAATTGATTTGGAGTTGTCGAAAGGGCTTGGAAGCCGGTTATGGAATTTCGGAGCGAGGTAAGTCTCCTTTCTAACCTTGTGAGGGGGAATTGTCCCCATAGGTGAACTAATTGAATATGTTCTACTATTTGGGGGGGCTACGTATGCAGGAGGTGACGGGAGTCCGTGCGTAGCTACTATTATGCTATGTATGGGTAGTCTAGGACCCACTAGCATACTTTACTTGTTGTATTTGTAATCTTGCCAATGAAATTTCATGTGATACTATCGAATTAGTAATTAAATACCTAAGAAGGTTAGAGTTTACCTTTCTTAATCATTTAGAAAGAGAATTGATTCTTCCGTGGATAATTGTGTTCCTGATAAAGTTATAATAGTTAAACATTATTAAACTTGGCAAATGAATTACCAGACAAAGATTTAAATACTGTTTTCATGTTCCTTAAAAGAGAATTTCACCATTTTCTTGAGTAACTGCTTTTCTGATAAAAAAATGCGAACTTAATGAGTGAACATGTGTATTATGATCACCTGAGTAGCATGTATGATTCGCGAGCGGGGACCGTGTCGCATGTATGATTCGCGAGCGGGGTAATAGATGCATCTATGGTTTGAGTCGTTCGGCTCTTCGGTAGTCCACATTTTACTATTGTTGGTCAGCGCCGTTCGACCCTCGGCATTTCCTGTGCATGATAATTACTGCGTACTTTATGTAATTATTACCTGCTTATTGGCCTATGAATTATAAATTGTCAACTGAAATGACGAATATTTAAAGTGTTAAATGTGAAAGAAGTTGATATTTCTTATCCCTGATTTCATTAAGTTGCCTATGATATTCATGCTTAGTGACTCACTTGATTATACTAATTGACTTCTAGCAAGTGTCTAATTTGACCCTCGTCACTACCTCTCTGAGGTTAGGCAGGATACTTACTGAGTACTCGTTGTTTTCGTACTCGTGCTACACTCACTGTGTATTTTTATTGCACATGAACTTTCAGAGCGACGTGGCTGACTTGGAGACTTAGACGAGCTGCACCACCCGGAGACGACCCACAGCCGACAGAGTCTCCCTCATATTATATTTATTTTCATTTTAAATTCCTTGTCTAATTTGTATTTCTGTCACGACCCAGAATCCCAATCCGAGTCGTGATGGCGCCCAACGACGGGGTTAGGCAAGCCAACAATAATTACACCAAGTGATACCTTTCCCGTCTAGTTAAACAGTCAAAGATTTCTAATTTATAACGACAAACATGATACCAGCCTTGAGCGGAAGTGAAATCCTAGTAGATACAAGCCGAAATAAAATGCACACATAGATATACATCCCTAAACCCCAAAATATGAATATACACTACGTGTGTGTGCCAGGAACTAGTGTCACGAGCGTCATGGGCAACTACTGAATATACAATGACTACAATATATACAGAGTCTCCGTCTGAATGAAGTGAGCGGAGAAATATAACAAAAGAGCTCCAGGCTAAGCTGACCCACGAACACCCATTTTAATGAAGCACCCGATTGAATTGCTCCCTTTGTAAATCACCTATGTACGAAGCATAAGTCTTGAATCTTCCCAAGGCCCAAACACGAGTCGATAAGGCCAAATATAGCACACCCCTATCAATTCCTTTGTTCAAATTACCACATATGTTCTCTTCCCTTATCTGTAATAGCCCACCAATATGCCGATAACCAGAATTTTCACCAGTAGTTAACCATGCAACCCAATCGTAGGCGGTGTGACTCTCCCGCTTTGCCTGAAGCTACTATTTCATAACTCTAGAATTCACCAAGATTATTTCTTCATTGTTGACATGATCTTGCGTAACCAAATCGCCAAATTCCTCAAAATTCTTCTGTTTGACCTTTCATGAACACTCTGAATCACTAACAACATTCACATATTCGACCTCTCACCGAATAGCCTGTAGAATCCTTCATAGAAGCTTCGTCAACACTACGCGACCACTAGCCTTCTCAAAGGAGATAACCCACCTGTGGAAATTACATGCCGACATCTTCCAACATCGATGCACAGGGTATAATCACGACGACATCAATAACCCATCTTGAACCCGTTTTCATTCACCAACTGTACTAGTCTGTTCGCTTCTTATGGACATCCACTAAATGTGCGACAATATCTTCTAATTCAAAGTTGTATTGCATCCTTATTCATATCAAGAACTCCTTCTTGTTGCATCCAATCTTAGCCAATATTTCCAATTAAGCCCGTGGACCCAATCATCGTCCACTAAAATTCCCCAAATCACTCTAAACTTTTCCTCAAGGTGTGTAGTTATCCTGCCACTGAACCCATATGCTACTCTGCCACTCTCCCACTTTGGTCTAACACTCTCCTTTAAGCATCTACTCGACTCCTACTTCTCAAACTTGGCCTTCTAGAAGTTTAACCACCGCAAGACACCTCCCATATGTCCTTCATCATCCTTCGTTACCCAGTTGTTGCCTTACGTCAAATCAATCTATGTAGCACTCGAATCACTAAATCGCTACTAACTACAAACCTTTCTGAGAATCATCTTCCTTGAGTCATCAACACTAGGAACGTCGATTCGATTCTGAACCTCCGCACACCGCGATATCTGATAGCCGCTTCTCCAGCACTATTTCACGTGACTCTGCCCCCAAGGCGAATTGAAGAAAACCATAACACCGGTGAACTTAACTTGTTCAACAAGGACAATTACACCACATCACAAATGAAAATTCAACCACGCTCGGAAATACCAAGTCTCGTTATTCCATCAACCTGACCTGAAAACTCATAGTCCAGTTGCCTTTCCTCTGCCGGAAATAAATTACTGAATCTCTGAATCTTGCACTGAGTAGACCTCATTTCAAGTCATTCACTGCCCCAACACATTGGCATGTATCCTACCACCACATCAATTACTGCCCGATAACCGTTAACGAGCATCATAGCAACCTCTGCATAGCCTCAAATCCCTCAAAAACTACGCAGGGAGAAACATCCCGCACCACATCCATAGTACCATTGCAATTCCTCAATTCCCGATTTATAGCAAACGCTTCACGTCACATAAGATTGAATGGAAAATAAATGAAGGAACAAGCCTCAAAGGAATCAAACCGGACTATGAGGAATCACGAAGGGAAGTGCTCCTAACTACCTAGTAGCCTCTCGAAGATAAGTACAGACGTCTTCGTACCGATCCGCAAGACTCTACTAGACTTGATCATGACTCGTGAGACCTAAGGGAACCTAGTGCTCTGATACCATGTTGTCAATACCCAAAATCCATAAAACGTCGTGAAGGCGCCGGACACCACTGTCAGGCAAGCCAATACTAAATAGTTATTAAATTCTCATTTTAGTATTTTTTCAGAGACATAAATTTCTTTCAAATTCAACTAGTAACAAATAAACTTTAAGGAGTAATATTAATGTTTTCAAATTTCAATACTAAATATCTCATTATCATCCCATAACCCGGAGTCACAAGTGCATGAGCATTTTCTAGGAAGTAAACTAAAATACAATAACTGTCCGCAATACAAATTTGGACAGAAAGAAAGATTCAAGTACTCTGAAGGAGACTCAGCTGGCTGCGGATCATCTCATAAGATGCAGCTCACCTAAGTCCCGGTATCAACCACGCCGCTGCACCCACAAGGCCACTATCCATACATGTATCAGTGCATCAAAATGTACAACAAGTGTAGTATGAGTACGAAAACAACGTGTACCCGGTAATTATCCGTCTAACCTCGAAGAAGTAGTGACGAGAGGTCGACTCCAACAGTTACTAGTGGTCTAATAATATCAGGTACAATAAAGAAATGAATAAATATGAAGTAGAATAAATATATGAAACAAACACGTATAAATTACGTGGTATCATTCCATTCTTTACAATTTACAAAGCTTTCAACTATCAAGTTCCCTCTGTAACCGTAGCATATACATAGATACAATGGGTTTCTTCAAAGAGGTTGTCATAATTCAAATAAGGGGAAAACCCTTAGATACATTGGCTTCTAGCCAAATATTACGCAGGATTCCATGAGGATAATATATATATATATATATATATATATATATAGGAAATGCCGAGGCGTACGGCCCAATCCAACATAAATGTAAATTGTGCACTGCTAGAGGGTCGAATGGCGCGAACCATAGATGCATCTATTAATCTGCCAAGGCGAATGGCCAGTTCCCAAGAGGGTGTGGTAAATAAATCCTGCCTAGGCGAACGACCCGATCCCATAAGAGTAGTAGAAGGAAATACCCCGCTTGCGAAACATACATGCGACGCGGTTAGACATAGATTTCTTAAGCTATTATAATATTCCTCAATTCCTTTCGAAATTACGAAGTTCGAACGAAACCTTTTAAATCTTAAAATCATAAATTTCAACTCCTCTCAAAACATTTAATAAGCAAACTCAATCTCGCTCCCTTTCAAGGCAAACAATAAACATAAATCAATAACAATATCAACAAGGCATGATGTAAGCCTAAAACTACCCGGACATAGGCATAGCCAGTAGCTATGTACGGACTCTTTTACAAGGTTAGAAAGGAGACTTACCTCGCTCTGAAGTTCCATAACCGGCTCCCAAGCCCTTCAAACACCTCAAATCAATGCTCGACGCCCCAAAACTAGCCGAATATCGAGAAATTCCATAAATATATACTCTAATATTCCTCATAATCCTATTTACAACAATTTTTCAACTCCATTCGAAAAGTCGATAAAAATAATCCTCGGGCCCACCAGCCCGGATTCTGAAATTTTTCGATGATAAATATTACCCATAACATCACGAACTCAAATATATAATTAATTCTTAATTCCATGCCCAAATTCGTGGTCAATATCCAAAAATACCAAGTTTTTTGGTTTTCTACCAAAACCCCAAATTTCCACTAATTTTCCATGAATTTCCATGTTAAAATCTATATATAATCCAAGTATTTAACTTGCAATAGGTTGGAATCACTTACCTTGAGATAGATGATGAAGATGGAGCTCCTAAATCGCCCCTAGGTCGTCGCCCATGGAGGAAATGAGATGAAATGAGCCAAACCCATTTTTTGCAAACTTATACACCGCCAGGAAACTCTTATTCGCGTTCGCATGCCTCCCTTTGCGTTCGCGAAGAACAAAAATTCTCGAAAAGCTATTCCAAACTCTTCTCAGAAAGCCTCTGGTATAATGGTCATAACGTTTTGTACAAAACTTCAAATGGAAAATGGTTTAATGTTATGAAAACTAGACTCCAAGATCTACAACTTTCATTTTTTGGTCATCTCAATTCCTTGTAGTTTCGAGATATAAGCTGCCAAAGTCAGCCCCGTGAAACACAAATTTCTACTTCATCTTCTCGGACAGTCTGTAGTGTAACAGCCATAACTATTTGCAAACAAATTCAAATACTAAATGGTTTATCTTTTGGAAAACTACATACAAAGGGCTACAATATTCGTTTTCATATTATCTCAAAATTCTTTATAGATTGTGAGATATGCGCCTTCGAAGTCAGACCTGCGCAATAGATATTACCTTCTTCGCAAACGCAAGAGTCTCTACGCGAACGCGAAGAAGAAAATCCCAAAAGCCAAATCCTTCTTCGCGAACGCGAGGGGATCCTCTCGAACGTGAAGAACAACACCAGATATCAATAAATCAGCACCCAATGTAGCCCAAAATGATCTGAAACACACCCGAGACCCCCGGGACCCTGTCTAATCACACCAACCTGTCCCAAATCATGACATAAACTTGCTCGAGGCCTCAAATCACATCAAACAACATCGAAATAATGAATCGCACCCCAATTCAAGGTCAATGAACTTTAGAAATTCAAACTTCTACGTTCGATGTCGAAACCTATCAAATCACGTCTGATTGACCTCAAATTTTGCACACAAGTCACATTCGACATTACAGACCTTCTCTAACTTCCGGAATCAAACTCCAACCCTGATATCAAAAAGTCCACTTCCGGTCCAACTTCTCAAAAACCTTCAAATTCCTAACTTTTGACAAATGACGTACGAATCTACAAATCCACATTCGGTCGCGCTCTTAATACCAGAATCACCATACAGAGCTATTCCTAGACTCAGAATCCCAAAAAAGTATCGATAACATTGAAATGAATTTCAACCCTAATTTATGAATTTCTTCCAAAATGACAACTTCCATAATAGATTCTGAAACGCTCCCAGGTCATCCAAAACCCGATACGAACATATGGCCAAGTCCGAAATCATCATATGAACCTGCTGGAATCTTCAAATCCCGATTTCACGGTCGTTCACCCAAAGATCCAACATTAGTCAATTCTTCCAACTTAAAGCTTCCGAAACGAGAATTCTCTTTCGAAATCAACTCCAAAACTCCCGAAATTCAATTCCGACCATACGTACAAGTCATAATACCTGACGTGAAGCTAGTCATGGTCTCAAACCGCCAAAGAATGCGCTAGAGCTCAAAACGACCGGTCGGGTCGTTACAGGACCCTGTCGGACTCTCCTTATTCTGGAATGAAGAAACTCAAATAAGTAACATTTACTCTTCATCTTATTTCATTGATTTCTCCTTTTATGATAATGTTATAAAGATTAGTTTTTGTTGTATTTTTGTACATGCTAGCATAGATAGAGAAACTAAAAAGAAACAATGGACTGAACTTATTTCTAGAGAAATACTTGGGGTAACCATTGGATGTTGCTAGGAGATTTTAATGATATTACTGATAATGCTGAAAAATATGGGGGAAATACGTGGGCTTCTGGACTTTTAAGGATATTAACAACTTTATTTATATGTTAAGGGCACTAGATCTTGGTTGTAGAGGAAGACCTTGGACTTGGTCTTGTTACAGAATTAATGAGGGACTTATTCAAGAATGCCTAGATAGAGTTTTGGTATCTCCTGATTGGATGTTAAAATATGACCAGGCTTCATATTCAAAACGATGCTTCAGATCATGAATTAATACTTATGTTCCACAGATGGACTAAATGATCGTCAGAAGAAAAGATTTTACTTTGATAAAACATGGGTAGGTAACTCTGAAGCCCATGAATTAATTAAATAATCTTGGGTGAGTGATTCTTCTGGGGATTGTCTATCTAAGGTATGTTCAAGATAACAAAATGTCAAAAACCATTACTTTTATGAAAAAGTAAGTGTGGATCAAACTCTATAATAACTTAAGCAACTGAAAAATTAAATTAATTTCGAAAATATTAATCCAAAAGGAGTTGACCTATTTGTCATATCAACGCTGAAAATTGAGTTAGGTAAAGCTTATAAGGAGGAGGGACTTTATCGGAAGCAAAAGTCTAGAGTTTAATGGCTAAACGAAGGAGATAAAAATACTTTCTTTTTTCATATGTCTAATATTCAGAGAAGAAGGAGGAATCTGATTAAACGAACAAAGAATGGATCAGGGGAGTGAATTTGTGATAAAAATGGTGTGGTAAAGGAAATTGAGGGATTCTATAAAGAACTGTTTACTACTTCTAATCCTTCTTCTTTATATCATGTTCTTCAATCTATTCCAATGTCTATTGATGAAACAAGAATCTGGCCTGAGTAGTGAAGTTACTAATGAGAAAATAAAAGAAGTTGTTTTCTCTAGGCATCATAATAAGTCCCCTGATATTGATGGAATGACACCACTATTTTTCCAGTAGTTTTTGTCTTTAATTTCTCATAATGTCTGTTTGGTAGTAAGGTGCTTTTTTGAGACATGTCCACTTTTACCCCTTTGGAATCAAACATTGATAACGTTGGTACCAAAAATAAAAATACCTACTACAGTGAATCAATTTAGACATATTAGTTTATGCTCTACTTTGTATAAGATTATTAAAATAATTCTTGCGAAACGTGCGAAATCTTTGATGCAATTACTTATCTATATGAATTAAGTTGCCTTTGTTGCAAAATGATAAATTGTAGATAATATAGTGCTAGCACATGAATTTTGAAGGTTTCAGCAGGTTCGTATGATGATTTCGGACTTGGGTGTATGTCCGGATCGGGTTTTGGATGATCCAGAAGCGTTTCGGTGCACTTTGTGGAAGTCAGCATTTTAGAAGAAATTGCATAAGTCTAGGTTGAAGTGCATTTAAGTGATACTGATGTCCGTTTGGGATTTCGAGTCTGGGAATAGCTCCGTATGGTGATTCTGGAGTTGGGAGCGCGATCATAATTGAGTTCGAAAGTCCGTAGGTTATTTTGAAGTCATTTGGCTAAAGATAGAAATTTAAAGGTTTTTGAGAAATCTGACCGGAAGTGGAAATTTGATATCGGGGTCGGAATGTGATTCTAAAAGTTTGAACAAGCCCGTAATGTTGAATGTGACTGCAAAATTTGGGGTCATTCGGACGTGATTTGATAGGTTTCGGCATCGAATGTATAAGTTTGAAATTTTAAAGTTCATAAGGCTTGAGTTGGAGTGCGATTCATGGTTTCGGCGTTGTTTGATGCGATTTGAGGCCTCGAGCAGGTCCGTGGGATGTTATGGGGCTGAGTCGTGTGATCGGACGGGGTCCCGGGGGCCTCGGGTGTGTTTCGAGATAATTTCAGATCATTTTTCCCTGTTTTGCTGCTGCTATTTTCTGGTCCTGGTGTTCTCCTATGCGTTCGCATGAGAGGTGTCGCGAGCGCATAGGCTATTCTGGGCAAAGAGGAAATTGCTCTTTATGTTCGCATGGGAGTATTCATGAATGCATAGGCTTATTTTGTCCCCAGTGATTTTTGTGTGCTCTGAGTTCGCACATTGTTGAGTGCGTTCACGTAGGGTGAGGAAGTTAGGGGTTCCCGTTCGCATGTCCCTAATCGCGTTCGCATAGGTCAGAATTGGGCGCGTGATGTTTTCCATTCGCATTCGCAAAGGTGATGCTGCGGACGTAGTGAGGCTGTTCCTGGGCAGTGCAGTGTTTTAAAACGAGAATTTGGCCATTTCTTTCATTCTTTCTTTTGGCGTGGGCGATTTTGAAGAGCTTCAAGAGGGGATTTTCATCAAGCAACTATAGGTAAGTGATTTCGTCCCACCTTTGCGTTACATACTTGAGTTATACATGGAAAATTGTGGGAATTTGGGTTTTTTGAAGAAAGACCTAGAACTTGTAATTTTTAATTTGACCATGCAATTGAGCATGAAATTAAGAGTAAATTATATATGGGAGTTAGTAAAGTCATGAGTAATCTTTATCTTTGAAAAATTTCAGAATCCAAGCACGTCGGCCCGAGGGTAATTTTGTCAACATTTCGAGCGAAGTTAGGAATTTATAAGTATTAGAGTATATTTTTATTGGTTTGCCCGTTCTTTGGATAGTTTTGGCGCGTTGTGCATCAATTTGAGTCGTCGGAAGGGTTTGGAGGTCGGTTATGAATCTTCGGAGCAAGGTAAGTCTCCTTTCTAACCTTGTGAGGGGGAATTGTCCCCATAGGTGAACCAATTGAATATGTGCTACTATTTGGGGGGGGGGGGGGCAACGTACCCACGGGGGACCCGGGGCCCGGGCGAAANGCGTAGCTACTATTATGCTTGTGTCAGTGTAGTCTAGGAGTCACTAGCATGCTTTACTTGTTGTACTTGTGATTTTGCCAATAATATTAGACTGTTAATATTATCGAATTAGTAATGGAATTCTTAAGAAGGTTAAAGTTTATTTTCTTAATCATCTAGAAAGAGAATTGATTTTTCCTTGGATAATTCTTCTCCGGATAAAGTATGCTCTATTTGCCATACTTGTAACTTCACCGATAAATTTATAATATTTAAAGCCTTATCGAACTTGGACTATGAATTTCCAGAAAAGATTTAAATACTATCTTCGTGTCCATTAAAAGAGAATCTTATCACTTCCTTGAGTAACTGCCTTCCCGATAACAATGTGAATTTATTGTGTGAATATGTGTATCTATGAGTACCTGAGTCGCATGTATGATTCACAAGAAGGATAACTCTATTATTTATATTTGACCGCGTCGCATGATCGATTCGCGAGCGGGGTAATAGATGCATCTATAGTTCGAGCCATTCGACCCTTTGGCAGTGCACATTTTATTATTTTTGGTCCGTGCCATTCGACCCTAGGCATTTCTTGCGCATGATAATTGCTGCATACTTATTGTAATTTATACCTGTTTACTGGTCTGGGAATTATAAATTGTCAACTGAAATGACAAACATTTAAAATCTTAAATATGAAAGAAGTTGTTATTTCCTATAATTACATATTAAATTGCCTATGATATTCATGCTTAGTGTCACCCTTTATTTTTATTAAATTGACATCTAGTAAGTGTCAAATTCGACCTCTCGTCACTACCTCTTCGAGGTTAGGCGAGATACTTACTGAGTACACGTTATTTTCGTACTCATGCTACACTTGTTGTGCATTTTTATTGCACAGGTACATTCACAGCTAGTGGCTCTACTTGACGCAGTGATGTGGTTGACTTGGAGACTTAGACGAGTTGCACCATCCGGAGACGACCCGCAGTCGACAGAGTCTCCCTCAGATGTATGGTATTTTTATTTTACATTCCTTGTCCAGTTTGTATTCCGGACAAGTATTGTAGTACATGTATAATTCCTAGATATTTGCTCATGCACTTGTGACACCGGGTTCTGGGATGTGTTTGGGATGTTTTTTTTAAATGGATTGTTAAAATATCGTATTTACTTTCCGGATTTTATTTGATTATTATGTAGTAAAGTGAAAGGTAACGATTTCAAAATGTTAAAACAGGAATTTAATTCAACTATTCAATGATTGGCTTGCCTGACAGTGGTGTCCAGTGCCATCACGGCCTTAATGGATTTTGGGTCGTGACAACGTGGTATCAGAGCACTAGGTTCCCTTAGGTTTCACGAGTCATGAGCAAGTCTAGTAGAGTCTTGCGGATCTGTACGGAGACGTCTGTACTTATCTTCGAGAGGCTACAGGGATGTTAGGAGTACTTCCCTTCTTGATTCCTCATCGTGCGTTTTGATTCCTTTAAGGTTTATGCCTACGTTTCTTCTTACTCTATCTTACGCGTCGCGAAGCGCTTGCTATAAATTGAGAATTTGAGGAATCGTAATGGTGCTACGGATATGGTGCGCGATGTTTTCCATACGTAGTTGGTTGGGGCTGTTGTCGTTGCTCTGGGGAAGGATATTATGTTGTTTCAGCCCAGTAATTGTGTTTCTGAGAGCTTTGAGGCTATGCTCATGTTGTTATGATGCTTACGATTGGTCATCGCGCGATGTTGATATGATGGTAGGATGCTTGCCCATATGTCGGGGCAATGAATGACTTAAAGGGAGGTCTTCTCAGAGTGTGATTTTAAGATTTCGGTATTTTAGTCCCGGCGGACGAAAGGCAATTGAACTATGAATGTTCAAATTTGGGTTGAAAGAGTAATAAGACTTGGTGTTTTCAAGCGAGGTGGAGTTTTCATCTGTGATGTGGTATCGATGTCTTTGATCGAATAGAATGTGTTTAGTTCGTCGGTGCTACGGTTTCTTCGGTTGCATTGGATCAGACAATTATGAAGTAGTATGGAAGAAGCGGCTGTCAGAGGTCGTGGTGTGCGATGGTTCAGTATTGAATAAGTATTTCTAATGAAGGCAGCTCGAGAAATATGATCTTCGGAGGGTTTGAAGTTGTGGTGATCTGCTGGTTTAAGTGCTACAGAGAATGATATTGAATTGAGACAACAACTGGGCGGCATACGATGAAGAAAGACAAATAAGAAGTGTCAGGTGGCGGATAAATTTCTAAAAGTCCAGGTGTATGAAATGGAAGTTAGCAGTGAATTGGAAGATATTGTCGCGCATTCAGTAGATGTCCATGAGAAGCGGATGGACTGGTAAAGTTGGTAAATGAGGACGGTCATAGGATGAGGTATTGATGTCGTAGAGATTGTGCAGTACAACATCGTTGGAAGGTGTCAGTTGGTAATTTCCACAGGTGGGTTATCTTCTGTGAGCGGGTTAGCGGTCGTGTGGTTGACAAGTTTCTACAAGGAATCTAGTGGATATTCGGTAGGAGGCCAAATGTGTGAATGACGCTAGAGAATTTGAGTATTCATGGAATGCTAACAGGAGAATTTAGAAGAATTTGACGGGTTGGTTGAGCAAGATCATGCCAGCAATGAAGAAAGAATTTTGGTGGGGTCCGGAGTGGTGCAAGGAGTAGCTTCAAGCTAAGTGGGAGAGTCCCACCGCCTGCAATTGGGTTGAAGGATTATCTTCTCATGGGGTTGCGGATTATCGGCGTATTGGCAAGTTATTTCAGCCAAGGGGAAGGCAGTAAAATGGTAAATGCGCATGGTATTTTATAAATGTGTGCAAAAGTTGGCCCTATTGGACCAAGGTTAGGCTTTGGAAGATTCATAATTTATGCTTAATGCATAGGCAAGTTATAAGGGTAGTGACTCAGTCACGTGTTTCATTGAGAGGGTGTTCGTGTGCTAGAAGAGCCTTGGAGTTGATTGTATTCGGGGCCAAGTCAGAGTGGGTGACTCTCAATAGTGGTCCTAATGAATTCGAAAGTTATGAATGCGATGCTTAAGGGTTTCATGTCTGCAGTATGGCTAAGGATTGTTCCTTGCAACAGATTGTGATAGGAGGCCCGGAATGTTCCATGATGTTTTCGGCTTGCAGTATAGTATTGGAGGAATGAGAGAAATAAACTCCGGATTTGTAGAAAGGTTATCGGGATGGGTATATATCAGTCAAAGATGTAAATGCGCACAAGGAGGGTATGAGACGGTTTATGGGATTGAGACAGCATGGTCTCGCGAATCAAGGCCACTCGGGATGAGTGAGGATTGAGTTCGTTATGTGTTGAATGGAGTTACCATTATTTCTGAGGCAATTAAGGATAATTAAAATAAGGTAGATTGGTTAGCCATGGTTGAAATGGAACATGTACGGCAGTGATCAGTCTTCAGTGTGATTAAGTTATGCATGTGGTTTGTGTCGGTGTGTGCGAGGCTTGTCGGTCACCGTAATAGGTTTTATTTGGAAGCATTCAAGTATTATGGCTTGTCAGGTGTAGGCGGATCCCGGAAGGATTATGGTGGTATAGACTATTCCTTGAGAATTTGCATGTTCTGTGATTATGAGAATTCACTCGTGTGTTGTTATGGTTCTCTTAAATTGAGATAAGTAAAAGGTTTCTATGTGATAAAATGTTCTCCCTAATAGTGACTCAGAAGTTATGACGGAAATATGGTGCTATTTCATCTTGGCATGTTAGGTGCAATGAATAGTATGGAACTGGAAGTAAGGATCAAGGTTGCGATTTGGTGTTGACAATGATGTCACGAGCTTTGACTAGCAGAAAAGGGATTTGAATGTTTGAAGTAAGCTGGTATTGTCTTCAGCGTCGCCTGAGAGCGGTGTTTCGTGAGAGAGGCTTTGCATACTAGTTATGAATTTTTGAATTGCTTTATAGCATTTGTGTGGCCGGTGGTATGGATGTGCAGACTTGTTATTTAGTGTATGAGATCGTGGAAGTGTATTCCACGGGAAGACTAAATAAGTGTGACATGTAGTCACTTAATGGATTGAAGATTTAGACCAAGTATAAAGAAGTGTAATATTGCTTATTTGAGAATTTATACCTGGAAGGCGCTCGGTTCATTTTGGTTGTGGATTGTGGGGATGGTTGTCCCGGCTATAATGGTTTTTCCTGTGTGTTATGAGAAAAGTGGTGTATTATGGACCCAGGTAAGGCTATTAGCCTAGTTCAGTGCGAGCAGAATCGGCTTGAAGTGTGTGAATGGATTTAAATAGGATTATGGGCTCCATGTGAATCAGATGTGTTCATTTCGGTATAGCGCTCCTCAAGGGGGGTTATTGGAATATTGGATGTTCCATCTTCGTCCATTTCATGTAAAATTATGATTGTGCCGTGTGAGTTGTGAAACGGCTTGATAATTTCCTACGTGTTGAGTTTCCGCGTAGTGATGATGGTATTGAGTTTTCGTGTTATGTGAGCAGGAGAGGTCTTGAGATTCAGAGTATATATATATATATATATATATATATATAAAACCTCAGTTGTGTTTAAGGTTTTGTAGTGTATGGCTCTATCAGTCTCCCCAGGATGGTATTATGCACTAAGCGTGCTTGCAACCGATATTCATTAATTTGTAATAGTGAGCAATTCAGCTCGGTGTGTATCTCCTTATGTGAATTTTATGATGGGATCGGGTGGCACACCACCACGAGTATGTTATTTGGATTGGGTTTCACGCCGCAACAGTGTGATGTTGAGTACGGTTTCCTATAAAAAAAAATTCTTGTGTTTTACTTCCTATTTTCTGAGGAAAGATCATATTAGTTGTGTTAGTCGAGTAGTCCCTTCCTGAGTCATTTCCGTATCATGTTCGAGTTGAGGCTTATTGGCGCATTGTGGCATCGTGTGAGACTGTTGGTCCTGTCTAGGGTGATTTATTGCCTGAGCAGTTCATAATGGGTGAGACGAGATTATTGGATCAGGAGGCAGTGCGATAAGAATATGTGAAGTACATTAAAGAACAAATACCATCATTTGGTTCGTGATGAGGTTATGATTCTAGTCAAGAGGGAAGATTCAATGATTGGTTAACTCTGCAGTTGGTTGTGAATTTATATACATCTCCTCCATTGTGGTGGTATCGTAAGCATTATAGCAGGACTTATATATATGTGTCCTGAGGTACATTGGGAGTATCATATTCATGAAATTTTGGCTATTAAGGTTCAGGGAATGTCATTGTGGTTTGATGATGAATTATGCGGTGCATGGTGCTAATTCACCAAAGGTATGCAGTCGTGTTCTGGTACATCGTGAGGTAGTTGATGCGGTGTTCATATATTGGAAACAGGCCTGGCAGAGGATTTCGGTTGTTGAAAACCTGGTTCTAAGGCTATCTTCATAATTGTTAGAGCAAGTGTACTCAATTGGGTTGTGGTAGCACGGGCAGGTGCACGAGGTGTTAAACAGTGATTTCAGATAACTCCAGAGCAGTTCTTAACACGTTCGAGGACGAACGCATGTTTAAGTAGGAGAGAATGTAACAACCCGATCGGTCATTTTGAGCTCTAGCGCGTCATTCAGCGGTTTGAAGACATGAGCAGCTTCGTTTAAGGTATTATGACTCGTAGGCGTGGTCGGAATTGAATTTCGGGAAGGTCGGAGTCAAATTGGAAAGAAAATTCTCATTTCGGAAGCCTTAAGTTGTAAGAATTGACTAAGATTTAATTTTTGAATAAACGACCTCGGAATCAGGATTTGAAGGTTTCAACAGGTTTGTACGATGATTTTGGACTTGGGCATATGTCCGGAACAGGTTTTGGATGACCCGGAAGCGTTTCGATGCACTTTGTGGAAGTCAGCATTTTAGAAGAAATTTCATAAGTCTGGGTTGAAGTGCATTTCAGTGATACTGATGTCCATTTGGGATTCCCAGTCTGGGAATAGCTCTGTATGGTGATTCTGGAGTTCGGAGCGCGATCGAAAGTGAATTCGAAGGTCCCGTAGGTTATTTTGAAGTCATTTGGCTAAAGATAGAAATTTGAAGGTTTTTGAGAAATCCGACCGGAAGTGAAAATTTTGATAACGGAGTCGGAATGCTATTCCGAAAGTTGGAACAGGTCCGTAATGTTGAATGTGACTTGTGTGCAAAATTTGGGGTCAATCGGACGTGATTTGATAGGTTTCGGCATCAAATGTAGAAGTTTGAAATTTCAAAGTTCATAAGGCTTGAGTTGGAGTGCGATTCGTGGTTTCGGCGTTGTTTGATACGATTTGAGGCCTCGAGCAGGTCCGTGGGATGTTATGGGACTGAGTCGTGTGATTGGACGGGGTCCCGGGGGCCTCGGGTATATTTCGAGATAATTTCAGATCATTTTTCCCTATTTTGCTGATGCTGTTTTCTTGTGCTGGTGTTCTCCTATGCGTTCGCATGAGAGGTGTCACGAACGCATAGGCTATTCTAGGCAAAGAGGAAATTTCTCTATGCGTGCGCATGAGAGGTGTCGCAAAAGCATAGACTATTCTGGGCAAAGAGGAAATTGCTCTATGCGTTCGCATGGGAGTATTCGCGAACGCATAGGCTTATTTTGGCCTCACGGATTTTTGTGTGCTTCGCATTCGCATATTGTTGAGTGCGTTCACGTAGGGTGATGAAGTCACGGGTTCACGTTCGCATGGCCCTAATCGCGTTCGCATAGGTCAGAATTGGGCGCGTGAAGTTTGCCCTTCGCGTTCGCGAAGGTTATGCCGCGAACATAGTGAAGGCTGTTTCTGGGCAGTGCAGTGTTTTAAAACGAGATTTTGACAATTTCTTTCATTCTTTCTTTTGGTGTGGGCGATTTTGGAGAGCTTCAAGAGGGTATTTTCATCAACCAACTCTAAGTAAGTGATTTCTTCCCACTTTTGCGTTAAATACTTGAGTTATACATGGATTAGACATGGAAAATTGTGGGAATTTGGGATTTTTGAAGAAAGACCTAGAATTTGGAATTTGGAATTTTGACCATGAAATTGAGCATGAAATTAAGAGTAAATTATAAATGGGAGTTATTAAAGTCATGAGCAATCTTTATCTTCGAAAAATTTCGGAAACTGGGCACGTGGGTCCGGGGGTAATTTTGTCAACTTTCCGAGCGGAGTTAGGAATTTATATAAATTGAATTGTTAAAAGTATTAGAGTATATTTTCATTGGTTTGCCCGTTTTTTTTTATAGTTTTGGGGCGTTGTGCATCAATTTGAGTCTTCGTAAGGGTTTGGAGGTCGGTTATGAATCTTCGGAGCAAGGTAAGTCTCCTTTCTAACCTTGTGAGGGGGAATTGTCCCCATAGGTGAACCAATTGAATATGTGCTACTATTTGTTGGGGGGATACGTACGCACGAGGTGACGGGAGTCCGTGCGTAGCTACTATTATGCTTGTGTCGGGGTAGTCTAGGACCCACTAGCATGCTTTACTTGTTGTACTTGTAATTTTGCCAATAATATTAGACTGTTAATATTATCGAATTAGTAATGGAATGCCTAAGAAGGTAAAAGTTTATTTTCTTAATCATCTAGAAAAAGAATTGATATTTTCTTGGATAATTGTTCTCCGGATAAAGTATGCTCTATTTGCCGTACTTGTAACTTCACAGATAGATTTATAATATTTAAAGCCTTATCGAACTTGGCAAATGAATTTCCAGAAAAGATTTAAATGCTATCTTTGTGTCCATTAAAAGAGAATCTTATCACTTCCTTGAGTTGCCTTCCCGATAACAATGTGAATTTATTGTGTGAATATGTGTATCTATGAGTACCTGAGTCGCATGTATGATTCACAAGCAGCATAACTCTATTATTTATATGTGACCGCGTCGCATGATTGATTCACGAGTGGGGTAATAGATGCATCTATGGTTCGAGCCGTTCGACCCTTCGGCAGTGCACATTTTATTATTGTTGGTCCGCGTCGTTCGACCCTCGGCATTTCTTGCGCATGATAATTATTGCGTACTTTCTGTAATTTATACCTGTTTACTGGACTGGGAATTATAAATTGTCAACTGAAATGATGAACATTTAAAATCTTATATGTGAAAGAAGTTGGTATTTCCTATCATTACATATTAAATTGCCTATGATATTCATGCTTAGTGTCACCCTTTATGTTTATTAAATTGACCTCTAGTAAGTGTCAAATTCGACCTCTCGTCACTACCTCTTTGAGGTTAGGCGAGATACTTACTGAGTACACGCTGTTTTCGTACTCATGCTACACTTGATGTGCATTTTTATTGCACATGTACATTCATAGCTAGTGGATCTGCTTGACGCAGTGATGTGGCTGACTTGGAGACTTAGACGAGCTGTACCATCCGGAGATGACCCGCAGCCGACGGAGTCTCCCTCAGATGTATTGTATTTTTATTTTAAATTCCTTGTCTAGTTTGTATTCCGGACAAGTATTGTAGTACATGTATAATTCCTAGATATTTGCTCATGCACTTGTGACACCGGGTTCTGGGATGTGTTTGGGATGTATTTTATTAAAATGTATTATTAAACTATCGTATTTACTTAGCATATTTTTATTCGATTATTATGTAGTAAAGTGAAAGGTAACGATTTCAAAATGTTAAAACATGACTTTAATTCAACTATTCAATGATTGGCTTGCCTGACAGTGGTGTCCGGCGCCATCACGACCTTAATGGATTATGGGTCGTGACATTAATGGTTTTAAAGTTAGATATGTATAAAGCATATGATCGTATGGAATGGCCTTATATCCAGCAAATGATGTTAAAAATGGGATTTCACCAGATTTTTGTAAATTGGGTTATGACTTGTGTTACGACTACTTCTTTTTCGTTTAACTTCAATGGAGAGGTTAAGGGCTGTGTAAAGCCATCTAGAGGATCTAGGAAGAGTGATCCTCTATCATCTTACTTAATCCTAATATGTGCTGAAGGATTATCTACTATATTCAACTAAACAACAAGGTAAGTTAAAAGGGTTCACATTAGGGAGGAGTAGTCCTTCTGTTTCCCATTTATTTTTTGCAGACAACTCATTTATTTTTTGTAGAGATGATAAGGATAGTGTTGCTACGATTAATAAAAGTTTGGACATATATGCAAGGTGCTCAGGACAAATAATTAATTTTGAGAAATCTGCAGCCCTTTTTAGTAAGAATACTATGAAGGAGGAAAATGTTACAATTTGTTTTTCATTAAATAATATCTGATTGTGTGAAAGGGTGATGCATTTAAGATTGCCTGCTGTTGCAGGACAATCTAAAAAAATGTTGGCATTCATAAGGAGTAGAATTTTATCAAAAATAAAGAGTTGAAAAGGAAAGTTTTTAAGTCAATCAGGGAAAAGGAGATTTTATTAAAGTCTGATTTAGATGCTATTCCCTCCTATGCTATATCTTGTTTTCAGATACCTGATTGGCTATGTAGGGAAATCAGTAGATTATTTTCAAATTTATGGTGGGGCACAAATGACGATAAGAGACAAAATGTATTTTGTAAAGTGGGAAAACTATGTGAACCAAAATTTAAAGGGGGGGTCAGGTTTTCGAGATTTAAAGGCTTCTAATATGGCTCTTTGAGCCAAACTAGCATGGCGAATTCTAATTGAACCGGATTTGTTATTTTTTCAAGTCCTTAAAGGAAAATATTTTCCTATGAATCTTTCTTACATGCACCGACTGATAGATCTACATCTTGGGTATAGAAAAGTATTTTGTGGGGGCGCGATCTCTTAGGTAAACGTGTTAGATGGAATGTTTCAAATGGTAAATCTGTAAGAGTATGGAGAGATCCATGGTTTCCAGGAGATAGCACTTTTTACCCCTTAAGTATGATGAATGGTATTACTACAAATCTGAAAGTATCAGAACTGATTGATGATAGTACTAACACATAGAATATCCAAATTATGATTACATTATTAAGCCAAGATGATATTGAATCTATTTTAACCATTCCAATTTCTTCAGTGTGTGTTGGGAGGGGGGGAGGCAATGATCGACTGATTTGGCATATTACTAATTCAAGTAAATATGATATGAAGTCTGGTTATTATCTTGTGAAATTTCTCCTTACAAATGATAAAAGTTTGGCTAATCGGACAGAAACTAGTTCATGTGTTTCTGAAACTGTTTTGGAACTATTTGTGGTTTTTAAATATTAAAAACAAGCTCAAACATTTGTTAAGGAAGTGTGTCTTAAATACATTGCTTGTTAGGAATGTTATTATAAAAAGAATTCACTCTATGAATGACATCTTGTCACGACCCAAATATCCCGATCGTTGGGATCGTGATGGAGCCTAAAATCATACTCGCTAAGCAAGCCAATGTTAGAATTTAGCTAACCGTTTTCTTTTAAAATTAATTAAAATATAAGTAAACAGTTTATAATAAAGTGCCAACAATTGCGGAATTTAAATAAATATTGTTTAACCTTGAAACTATTA
Organism: Nicotiana undulata; assembly: GCA_005239495.1. NCBI lineage: Eukaryota > Viridiplantae > Streptophyta > Magnoliopsida > Solanales > Solanaceae > Nicotiana > Nicotiana undulata. Next base: position 42,794 of record ML288474.1, read on the forward strand.
CTACCACCCAGAACTGGTGTCATAATCTGCGAACGTTCTATGAATAACTACAAATATAGGTCTAAAAGAAAAGTACATCTGTCTCGAAAGAAATTAAAACAGAAATGTAGAACATAGAAGGGGACGCCAGGTCCTGCGGACACCTGCAGGACTACCTTGGGTCTCCTGAATGAATGTCTACAACCAACTTCTCGATCATCCACAATCAACTCCAAAATTTGCACAGAAAGTGTAGAGTGCAGTATCAATACAACCGACCCTATGTACTAGTAAGTGCCGAACCTAACCTCGACGACGTAGTGACGAGGCTGCGGCGGGGATTTTATAGCATAACCCTCATACAATTTATAATAAAGCAAAAAAGGAAGTACGAAACGAAATGGAACAGTAACTTGCAGTAAATAAATACGGAACCCAGCTATCTTGTCAGTGCTCAGCTATAACCAATCCTTAAAAGAGTTTAATGTTACAAAATAACATCACAGTAGAAGAAGAATACATAAACAACAAAAATAATGCGGCGTGCATCCCGATCCCACCATATCGTCAGTAATAACATGAACATTCACCCTTATTACTCTTGTTGCAGCGTACAACACGATCCCACTAGTCCATCCTTATTACTTCTCAATATATCACCCTTATTCCTCCTGTTGTGGCGTGCAACCCGATCCCACCTGTCAACCCTTATTACTCCTTGTTGCGGCGTGCAACTCGCTCCCACCAGACAATCATCAGTCACACAATAAGAACAAATGTTTCACAATTTATCTCAAAACCCTCCACAACATTTATGCCTCAAACCAGTGTAAACAGAAAACTATTCAATTATGAAACTTCACCAAATATTACTACAGAACGAGACCAACCGAAATATACCGTGAAACATTGACAAACCAACTTAAACCAATAGTGTATCACAATGAAAATGCGGAACAACTAATACCTCCAAATAAGAAACAACATTTAACAAGAAACAATTAGACATGGAAGCATCAATAGGCATGAAACAGTTAAGACAAGAAGGTAATAAACTGGGAACGGAGAAGGGAACAGGCTAAACAAGTAATTTGGCGGCGAATAGGTACTCGTCACCACACCTATACGCTACGCACATGAAATTTCACATAGCAATCAAGTCGGGGATCCCTAATCCCTCGAGTCAAAGTTAGACCAAACACTTACCTCGATTTCGCAAACCATTCACTGCTAAAGTATAGCTTTCCCTTTAGAATTCACCTCCAACCCACTCGTATCTAATCATAATTAGTTTAATATCATCAATTATCACTAAAGGAATCAACTTTAATACATAATTATAGTTTTCCTAAGTTTTCCCAACAAAAGTCAAAAATCGACCTCGGGTACGCTTGGTCCAAACTCGAGGTTCAGATCAAAATCCGTTTACCCATTATCCCCCGAGCCCGGATATACAATTGATTTTGGAATCTGGCCTCAATTCGAGGTCTAAATCTCCAAATTTTAAATTTCCTAAGTTCTACCCAATAATCCCTAATTCTACCATGAAAATCCTAGATTCTAGGTTAAACTCTTGTAAAAAGATGTAAAAGATTGAAAGAAATTAGTTAGGATTCACTTACCTATGATTTGGGGAAGATTTGGTCTTTGGAAAATCGCCTCATGAGGTTTAGGGTTCGAAAGAATTGAAGAATGGGTGAAAAATCTCCCTTAAAGTCTGAAGCGCTATCCGGAGGTACTGCTCATGCTCCTCCCGACTGCGGGAGTATATTATATGTCATCAATAAACACGATCACAAAGGAATCCAGATAAGGCTTAAACACCCGGTTCATCAAGTCCATAAATGATGCGGGGGAATTAGTCAAGACAAAAGACATCACTAGAAACTCATAGTGCCCATACCTCGTCTGAAAGGTTGTCTTAGGGACATCGGATGCCCTAATCTTCAACTAATGGTAGCCCGATCTCAAATCAATCTTTGAAAACACCCTGGCACCCTGAAGCTGATCAAACAAATCATCAATCCTCGGCAACGGATACTTATTATTCATAGTGACTTTGTCCAATTGTCGGTAATTTATACACATCCTCATCAATCCATCCTTCTTCTTCATGAACAAAACAGGTGCACCCCAGGGCGAGACACTAGGTCTGATGAAGCCCTTATCAAGTAAATCTTGAAACTGTTCCTTCAATTCTTTCAACTCTCGTGGGGCTATCCGGTATGGAGGAATAGAAATGGGCTGAGTGCCTGGAGCCACGTCAATGTAAAAATTGATATCCATGCCAGGTGGTATCCCCGGCAGGTCTGCAAGAATCACCTCGCAAAACTCACGATTAACAGGCGCCGAATCTAAAGAAGAAACCTCAGCACTAGAATCACGGACATGAGCCAAATAGTCCAAACACCCCTTCTCGACCATGCGCTGAGCCTTTGTATAAGAATTAACCCTGTTGGAGGAATGACCAGGAGTCCCTCTCCACTCTAATCGAGAAAACCCCGGCAAGGCTAATGTCACTGTCTTGGCGTGACAGTCCAAAATAGCGTAATAAGGTGACAACCTATCCATGCCCAATATGACATAAAAATCAACCATACCAAGAAGCAAAAGGTCTACACTGGTCTCAACACCCCCAATAATGACCACACACGAGCGATATACACGATTTACAACAATAGCATCCCCCACGGGCGTGGACACATATATAGGGACGCTCAAAGAATCACGGGGCACAACCAAATATGAAGCAAAGTAAGATGACACAAAAGATTAAGTAGACCTCGGATCAAACAGAACTGAAGCATCTCTATTGCAAACTGAAACAGTACATGTGATAACAACATCGGGGGACTCTTCCTCAAGTCTGGCGAAGAATGCATAACATCGGGGATGGGCCCCACCACCCTAAACTATGTCTCTCGAATGACCTTTGATAGGAAGACCTCCACCTCTAGCGGTCTGACCTCCACCTCCAACAATCTGGCCCCTAACTCTGGCTACCTGACCCTTACTCCGGGATGGTTAGGCAGGTGGTGCGGCATCTGGTGCCGGAACCATGGCACGAGAACTTTGGTACTGAGGCTGACTACCCGATAATCTCGAAAAGGCTCTCTGAATATGCCCATAGTCACCACACTCAAAGCATCCATCCTGATACTGTGGCTGTCAAAATTGGGACTGAACCTGACGAGCCGGCTGAGCACTATAATAACTCCGAAGAGGAGGTTCTCTGATAGGAGCTGGTGGTGCACTATAGGTTGGCTGAGTAGAATGAGGCACATAAGAACCACGACTCCCAGATGCACTATGAGTTACCTGAAGTGCTGAATGTAATGGCCTGGGAGGATGGACGCTACCAAAAACACCCCTGCCTCCAGATGAGGCGCCGCTGAACACACCAGAATGACGAGGTCTCTTATATGACCCTTGACCTCCCAATCCAAGAACCATCTCCACTCGCCGGGCCACATTGGTCGCATCCTGGAAAGAGATCTCGCTCCCCATCTCCTTAGCCATCTACAATCTGATAGACTGAGCAAGACCCTTAATAAATCTCCTAACTCTCTCTCTCTGTGTGGGTAGCAAAAGAGTAGCATGACGGGACAAATCCACAAAGCGAGTCTCATACCAGGTAACAATCATGCTGCCCTGCCGAAGATGCTCGAACTGACGAGAACGTTCCTCTCTAGTAGTGATAGGCAGGAACTTCTCCAGAAAAAGATGTGAGAACTGATCCATAGTAATAGCAGGCGACCCAGCTGGTCTAGTCAACAGGTAATCCCTCCACTATTTCTTGGCGGAACCAGTCATCTGAAAAGTAGCGAAGTCGACCCCATTGGTCTCCAAAATACCCATGTTCCGAAGAACCTCGTGACAACTATCAAGGTAATCCTGGGGGTCCTCTGAAGTGGCACCACTGAAGTGAACAGGGAAAATCTTGATAAACCTATCCAATCTCCACAAAGCATCAGAGGACATAGCTTCCCCATTAACGAGCGGTGATGCAGCAACTGGCTGAACTACCCCAACTGGATGGGCTGCTGGGGTCTGAAGCTAAGGAGTAATATGCTTCGGAGTGTGGGTAGCAGGAGTCTGGATTCCTCCTCCAGCCAAAGATACTACTACTGCCCTGGGGAGTGCACCGGTCTGGGATACACTCTTCATAAGGCCCACTGGTCGGACCAAGGCATCCTGAAGCACCAGGGTAGCAATAAACCCCTTTGGGACTTGAGCTGGTCCTGCAGGAAAGGTCTGGAGCCTCTCCACCGAGCTCTATCTAAGGCCTTGCAGCTGGAGGTGCTGCCTGGGTACTAGGCTGAGCCCGGCCCCTGCCTCGGCCTCTGGCATGGCCTCAGCCTCTACCCCTCATAGAAGCTGCTGCTGGAGGATCTGGTTGCTGGTTAGTGGAAGAAGAGGTACGTGTTCTCTCCATCTACGTGAGAATAAAAATAGAAGAGTTCAATCATTATTGGGATGACAGAATTCCACGACAAAGTGAAAATAAAGTGAACTTGTTCCTAACTTTATAGCCTCTGAAAGATAAGTACAGATATCTCTGTACCGATCCCTCAGACTCTATTAAGCTTGTTCGTGTATTGTGAGACCTAGGCAAGCTAGTGTTAGAATTTAGCTAGTGTGAGACCAAATCCACGACTGTAGGGATCGTGATGGCGCCTAACATCATACTCGCTAGGCAAGCCAGTGTTAGAATTTAGCTAACCGTTTTCTTTTATAATTAATTGAAAATAAGTAAACAGTTTATAATAAAATGACAACAAATGCGAAATTTAAATAAATATTGTTTAACCTTGAAACTATTACTGCCACCCAAAACTAGTGTCACAATCCACGAACGTTCTATGAATAGCTACAAATATAGGTCTGAAAGAAAAGTACATATGTCTTGAAAGAAATTAAAACATAAATGTAGAACATAGAAGGGGACGCCAGGGCCTGCGGACGCCTGCAGGACTACCTTCGGTCTCCTGAATGAATGTCTGCAACCGACCTCTCGATCTGCCACAATCAGCTCCAAAATCTGCATAGAAAGTGCAGAGTGCAGTATCAGTACAACCGACCCCATGTACTGGTAAGTGCCGAACCCAATCTCGACGAGGTAGTGACGAGGCTATGGCGGGGCTTTTATAACATAACCTACATACAATTTATAATAAAGCAAAAAGGAAGTACGAAACGAAATGGAACAATAACTTGCAATAAATAAATACGGAACCCAGTTATCTTGCCATTACTCAGCTATAACCAATCCTTAAAAGAGTTCAATGTTACAAAATAACATCACAGTAGAAGCAGAACACATAAACAACAAAAATGATGCAACGCGCATCTCGATCCCACCATATAGTCAGTAATAACATGAACATTCACCCTTATTACTCCTGTTGCAGCGTGCAACCTGATCCCACCAGTCCACCCTTATTACTCCTAAATATATCACCCTTATTCCTCATGTTGCGGCGTGCAACCCGATCCCACCTGTCCACCCTTATTACTCCTTGTTGCGGCGCGCAACCCGTTCCCACCAGACAATCATCAGTCATACAATAAGAACAAGTGTTTCACACTTTATCTCAAAACCCTCCACAACATTTATGCCTCAAACCAGTGTAAACGGAAAACTATAATTATGATTTCACCAAATATTACTACACAGTGAGACCAACCGAAATAAACCATGAAACACTGACAAACCAGCTTAAACCAATAGTGTATCACAATGAAAATGCGGAACAACTAATACCTCCAAATATAAAACAACATTTAACTAGAAGCAATTAGACATGGAAGCATCAATAGGCATGAAACAGTTAAGACAAGAAGGAAATAAACTGGTCATAAACTGGCCACACACTGCTCAAGTACAACTTTCCCTTTAGAATTCACCTCTAACTCATTCGTATCTAATCATAATTAGTTTAATATCATCAATTATCCCTAAAGGAATCAACTTTAATGCATAATTATAGTTTTCCTAAGTATTCGCAACAAAAGTAAAAAATTCACCCCGAGCCCGCTTGGTCCAAACTCAAGGTTTGGACCAAAATCCATTTGCCCATTCTCCCCCAAGCCCGGATACACAACTAGTTTTGGAATCCAACCTCAATTCGAGGTCTAAATCCCCAAATTTTGAAATTCCTAATTTCTACCAAAAAATCCCTAATCCCAGCATGAAAATCCTAGATTCTAGGTTGAAATCTTGTAAAAATATGTAAAAGATTGAATGAAACTAGTTAGGAATCACTTACCTATGATTTGGGGAGGATTTGATCTTTGGAATATCACTTCTTGAGGTTTATGTTCGAAAAACTGAAGAATGAATGAAAACTCTCGTCTAAGTCCAAAGTTATCAGCTGCAGATGTCGTATTTGCGACCTGAAAGTATCGCAAATGTGAACCCTTTGCATTTCTGCTGCCTTCGCAATTGCGAATAATATGTCTCATTTGCAACAACTTCCCCTCGCCATTTCGGCCAAAATTTTGCATTTCCCCAGGCCCTCTTCGCAATTGCGAAGAAAAACTCGGGATTGCGAGAAGCTGCTGGCCCATGATTTCTTCGCAATTGCGATAAAAATCACGCAATTTCCATACCTGCCTAATTCGCATTTGCGAAGCCTGATCTCGAAATTGCGAGATCAGAGGCCTGCTACAGACACCAAACGCACCAGCTATTTTTAAGTTCCAAAAATCACTTTGTAGCCTATCTGAAACTCACTCATGCCCTCGGGGCACCAAACCAAACATGCATGCAAGTCTAAAAACATCATACAAACTTGCTCATGTGATCAAATCACAACAATAACCCCTAAAACTATGAATTTAGCCCCAAAACTCATGAATTTCTCAAGAAGACCTCAAAATTACTATCTTCTAAACTGGAGGTCCGAATCACGTCAAATCAACTCCGATTTCTACCACATTTCACATGCATGACTTAAACATTATAATAGACCCGTACCAGGCTCCAAAACCAAAATACGGGCCCGATACCAACGAGATCAAACATAATTAAATTTCTTTAATTCCTTTGAATTTCAGTGCATCAATTTTCATCAAAAATTAATTTCTCGAGCTAGGGACCTCGAAATTCGTTTCCAATCATACGCCCAAGTCCCATATTTTACTGCGGACCATCCGGAACTTTCAGAACACGAATCCAGGTCCGTTTACTCAAAGTGTTGACCAAAGTCAACTAATAATTACATTTTAAACCTCAAAATTTATTATTTCACAAATTTCCACATAAAGGCTTTCCGGATTGCACATGTTCTTTAAATATCATAGATCAGTTAATGTGTGAAAAATGAGTCTGATTCGTGGGAAAAATTTGGATCTTATCTCTGATTTTGCTACATGGTGGTATAAATTAGTGTTAGACACCAAAAGATTCTCGGAAGTTAATACCTTATTGCAACTGAAAGTATCTATTTTAGGATGATTTGGAAGGTTAGGAACGATTATATTTTTAATTCGGTGACGTGGAGTGAAAATAATGTTTTATCTAAAGCATTATTTTATTTTAACGAATTTAAAGTTGCAAAGGAACATGTTAACACTACAAGAGATGCTTCTACTAACACACATTTACTAACTTTTTCTCCTGAAAAAGTATTGCTTTATGTAGATGCAGGTTTGGATCAAAAGACTCGAAACGCAGGAATTGAAATGGTAGCCTTAAGGTCAAATGGTAACGTGCTTCATGCCTATGGTAGTCAAATCTATTTTGTTGGAAAAGTCATAATAGCTGAAGCGTTGGCAATAAGGAAAGCAATCCAACTGGCGGTGAAGTATGGTTGGAAGAATTTACATATCTTGTCTAATTTCTTACAAAGATTCAAATGCTTAATGAAAGCATAAGTCCTTCATGGGAGGTTAAATACTATTTGTGAAGATATTTGGGCACTTAAGCAACATTTGGTTGATGTATCTTTTTAGTATCTAAGTAGATGTCTTAATACTTGTAGCCATAAGTTATCTAAATTTTCCTTCTCACTACTTAGTGAAGTCTCTTAGTTTGACAACTTTCCCATTTGGATTGTCATCGAGGCTTCATCTTGTTTTGTACCATTGACTATTGGGTTTGTGTCATGACCCAAACATCCCTCCGAAATATGTCATGACGGCACCTAGTCTATACGACTAAGTAAGCCTAACAGATTGTGAAAATATCAATAATGGAAGCAAAACTTAACAGCTAACTGCAATAGATACTGAATATCCAATAACAATGTCGCTCGACATGTACAATAGCAAAAATACTACACATACACAACTTTCCCAAAATCCGGAACGCCATGAGTCACAAGCGACATAAAGGAAATAGTATCTCTATACACCAGATTCTAATAAAAATAAATACATGAAGTGTTTGATATGGGGAAGAATGGAGGGGGACTCTAATCGGCGCCCACCTATACCACTAATAAGTAGCAAGGAAGGGGTCGAAGCGGCTTTTACCCGAACGGGTCAGGATCTATTTCCACAGAGAGTTATGTATATGGGAGTTGAATTTCTAATTGACCTAGTGGAGTTTCAAGTTCTTAATTGCAATTCTTATCATAAGGGGTTTTGTAATTATACTAAAGTTTAGACTAAAAGAAACTATTATCTAGCTACTATGATCTTTTTGTGGATTTTTCTCAATTAATAAAAAGCACTAGGATTGGAACTTACTCCTAGGCGAGTAACTAATAGGGTCTAAAATCGAGGATAACCTTGTGAATTATGGGTGATTGATATAACCTCATACTAAATTTCTCACCCAAGACCTCTCGGTAATTTGGGTGACTTTGCCCGAATTGGCCTTCTCAAGCACAATTGGGTGTTTCAATAAATCAAATGAAATGCCTCCCGTCTGGTGTAACTATCTCTAGTATCCATCCTTTTACTGGGGCTATACATCTCCTGAGTTCACCCTAATATCTTTTTAGCCTAATTACCTAGACTTTGGTCATCTCTCTCAAGAATAACCCTAGTCATGAATGCATGAAATAGTGTTTGCAACCACTAAATCTGAGAATTAAGCATAAATCAGACTAAAAATCAAACACCCAACCACAAATTCATCCTAAAATGAAAGACCCATTAGTTACCCACACTAGGGTTGGGTCACAACCCTAGCTTAAGGTCTAGCTACTCATAATTGAAGAAGAATCTGAGATAGATGATTAAATTGAACTCATAAATGTAAATTACAAGAGAGAAATCTAAGAAATATTGTAAGAACTAAGCTAAAATTGCTCAAAATAGAATAAATTTACGGTTCACGTGCTCACTCTAACAGCTGATACCCTTAAAATGAGAAAAAGAGGTATTTATACTAGGCTGAAAATACTAGAAAAAATTGCCCCTACGGAGATTTCGCTCCTAGTGTAATCTGAGCGTTGCGGCGGATTGGCTTCCGCTGCAGAGGAATAATGGCCGCTAAAACGGTCTTTGAATTTGATTACTCTCTTATTCTCCATTCCACTCCCAGCGGAATTCTGAAATGCCTCAGCGGTGGCTGAAACGCGGCAACGGAAAGATGCCGCTGACCGCGAAAATGTAAAACCCCAACTTGGCTGACTCTCTGAAGTTTGAAAAGCGCTCCCAGTGAAATATTGAACGCTGCAATGGTGGAGAAGTCGCTGCATCGGAAAAGTAGCGCGGTTAGCAGTGGACATTACCTCAAAAACATGCTCTCTGAAGTTTGGCAACGTGGCAGCGAAATATTGAACGCTGCAATGGTGGAGAAGCCGCTGCAGCGGAAAAGTAGCGCGGTCAGCAGTGGACATTACCTCAAAAACATTCTCTCTGAAGTTTAGCGTGGACAGTGCTTCTACTGGGTACTGGGACAATGCAAGTTTCTGCTCCTTTTTGAGTCCTTTTAGGTCAATATTTACAATTCAACTCAACTCCTGCAATTTGAACAACTTGCATTAGTTTGTGGGAGTATTTTAGTCAAATTCGCCTCAAAACCTAAGAAAACGGGAGTAAATAATAAGCACAAATCACTAGTTATCAACTCCTTCAAACTTAAGTCTTTGCTTGTCCTCAAGCAAACAAAATAACTCCCACCTCCGTAACAAAAAGAAAAAGCATTTCAGCCAGTTAGATGTGATTTCATCAAGCTTCAATTGGGACTAACAATTACCCTTAACACAAATGTAATTGACAACATTATGCAATGATTTTTCTAAGCTCACTAGATCTAATGTGACACCAAAGCTTCAAGAGTTGACTAAAGTCGTTAGAGAGCTTCCCTCTTTCATGTAAGTCATTGTGGATCCCAGACTCTTTCTCCTCTACTCTCTACAAGCTCATCTCACCATAAAGAATGAACTCTCAGAATTGGGTTTATCAAGGGGTGCTCTCTTCACTCGCAAAAGAATGCCTCAAGTTCGGCCTTAAGTATCATAGGCTTGCCCCTCGTGTAAATCACCACTAATGTAAGCTCACTCAACTTGAGATCCTATAGGGCTTTGTGGGGATGTAATGGAAGCTTTTTGGATCAGATTTGGTCATGATGAACTACGATAGAATATCCCTCCTTAACCACTCCAATTTGCCACACTTTGGCTCATGTTTTATTTGACTCTTTGAGTCACACATTTTTCCTTGGAGAACTTAGAGAGACTCATTGTCGCTCTTTCTTCTACTTGGAGCTCATTTTTCTCCCTTTTTCTTTCTTTTTCATCTTTCCAAGCCCTTTTTCAACTTTGCTTTTCCTTTCACCCCTTTTTCTTTTCTTTTTGGTTCGTTTTACTTTTCAACCTTTTCTTTGGACCTTTTCTTTTATTACAATGCCTTTCATCACTATGCATTTCCTCGTCTCTCCCCCAAACTTACGATTTTGACTATTGTCCATCATGAGTGCTCAAGGAAAGAATGGGTGCCAAAAGAGGGTCAGTTGAGAACGGATGAAGGTTCATAATGTGGTTTTTGAACAAATAGGCTTCGGCTCAAAAGGGGTTGACTAGAGATCTTGTCAAGGTAGGCTATGGAAGTCTTTTAATTTCAGTAGGGAATCAAGGAAGGCCTATGATCATTTCACAAGTCGAGCTAACTTAAGATTTCTCCTAGAAAAACACTTGGGGAAAGTTCTAGACTTTTAGGCACGACACTCAGGATATGCAATTCAAAACTCACCTATCAAACCTCAGGATTGTTAAAGAGTATCGAGTCGAGGGCCCACAACAACCTTGGTTCAGATTGACAACTCACATATGGCCATATACACCACCTGACGACAGTTTCAGTCAATTCAAGACTCTAAGGGTCACAATTAGAACTAGACTCATTTGTAATGTGTCTTTAACCATGAGGTCAAGGTTAAGTCTGTTGGTGCCAAGTGAAGCTTTATTTGAATCACATTTATTCACTACTACCAAAACAAAAGAAAACAAAAACAATAAGAAAAACGAAAAAACTGACTCAATCCCTTAAAAAGGTCGTCACACCGTCCGTCGTAGGGAAGAGACACCCGGTATGCACAATTTCCACCCCTGGAAAGAACCGTGGCTTTAAGAAAACCAGGGGCTTATTGACAGCGCAAAAGGTAAAGAAGGAGTTATAAATTAAAAAGAAGCTATTAAATGAAATAAGAAGTTAAACTACAATTGGAAAGCTAAAGAAGAGGTTAGAAAGCAAGTGCAGCAGGTCCAGAAAGTCTAAACGAAGTGGGCCTGATTTAAGGAACGGGATGGGTACAGGGAGAATACATACATCAGTCACTAGTTATACAGGAACTAGGACAACAACACTCAATAGATATGAGCAGCAGAATAATGGTAGCATGAACATAAGAGAAGTAGGTAGTAGGTCTAGGAGTGTGCAAACAACAGAAGTAGATAGGGAGCAGAAAAGGTCCAGAAGGTTTAAAATAATTTGACCTGCAAGATGGTGGCAAGTAAGGAGATGGAATTACATATATAAAGGAGACATAAATCAGCTGTCCAGCAAGATGATTGGGCAGCAGGTTATAGAGTCAGGTTTGAAGAGGGACAAACAAGAGGAGAACTGGAAATGGAAGGGACATATAGGGAGCCAGGCATTAACTACAACAACAAGTGGAAATCTAAGCAAAGCTCGGAGTAGGTACAACAATAAAGGTCTCGTGAGGGAGCAAAATTGGAAGAAGGAGGTGTTCATTGTTGTTCTGAGAAGTAAAGGGGATAGGAGGCTTAGGGATCAAGAGATATCATTAGACCATTATGTGCAAGTCCTTAGGGAAGAGCACATGATGGTCATTTTCTGGACTAACCTAGTGTTCTTTGTTGCAGGAAACAATATTGTATCCATACCTTGTCACAAATTACGACCTCTATGGGTGGTATTAGTACTATGTATTCATTCCCTAGAGGAAGGAAATGTGACATGCACAAGTAAGGAAAGCAGCAGAAGGAAGAGGCTAAAGGGTGATGTGATCACGTATAGCAGCTGGTGCTTTTCAACAGAAGCAAGAAAAACACCCTATACGAAGGCCTTCAAGAGCTCAACGAAGAACCCACCCGATGCTAGAGGCAAATATACACTACTAGTATTTCCATCGAGCCTCACTTGGGTGGCTACTACAGCAGCAGACAATGCTAACTGGTTTGTCACATTAACAGGACAAATATCCATCACCTATAAGGAAGCATCCCAAGCAATGACCAAACGAAAAATATATTGGAAGCCAGAGATAGGTGCAAGTAAAAATAGTGCAACACTGCACTGTTATGGTCACTTAGTCTCCAACTGGCGACTTACAATTTGGTTATATGGGAGGTATAGACAATGGCATACAACACAGCTCGAGGGAGATTACAGCAGGAAGATATGCAGCAACAGCTACAAAGGTGTGTGACGTTGGGTGAACTTCATATTGGAATTGGCCAGGCATGCAAACATTTCATGGAAATTAAATCAACAACAAAGTGGCTAGGCAGCGGATACTTAGCCTACTTGGTTCTATACATTCCTCATAAAGGCTTACAATTTTAGTTTTTATTATCGATAGTAGAGTTACAATGTGTAATATCATCATTGGGATTGAGCCCAATGTTGATAATAGGACCTATGTACGGACATATTCTAGTGTCCTATATCTAGTAGGACATCATGGAACTTGTTAATTACTACTATTAGAAATAAAATAACTACTAGGCTCATAGCCTAGTAGTATAATTTGCTATAAAAAAAAGCTAAAGAAGTTATAAAGTAGAAAATACGAAAATTAGAAATGAATAATTACAATGGGGGATTACGATGAATATACAAAAGAGGGAATGAATATATACATATAATAAGGGAACCTGAATATATACATACCAAAAGTGAAAAGTACGAAAATGTAAATAAGGAAAAGAAAAATAGTATAAACAGTTATTACAGCCCAAAAGTATGAAAATGTCTGAATCACCAATATCAAATAGAGGCCAACCCCTCCAATAAGAAATAGCATTGTCCTCAATGCTAAAGCCAACAATATAGAGCAGGGAAAAGGGGTGAGAGAGAGTAAAAGGAAACTACCTATGATGCCTCTGACTGCATGGGTGAAGGATCAACTGGGGAGGAAGAAGGCACTGTGCCAGTGGTGGTAGCAGGGTCCTGAGGTTCTGCAGAGGTCTCGCCTACCGGGTCCTCAAGCTGAATCTCCATATCATCAGTTTGTGGGATGGCTCTCCTGCTGACTGGGGACGGTGGAAGGTCTGTCTCCTCAGCATGTGTGGCCTGGTTAGTGGGCCCTGGCTCTCCAATCAACAGATCAAGGGGATGTCCCCCGCAGCTGCGAGCTTCGCCACCTCTTTCTTCAAGTCAGCTTGAGTTTCCTGCATCTTCACCTGAACCTTCCTCATTTCATCCTAGGACTTCTGCATCTTCTTCATGTATTTGCCCCAATAGTGAATATCCTTCTCTTGCTTATCCAGTGTTTCCATGATTTTCTTTTGGTTATCCACCAAGCTCTTCAATGTGTCCTCCTGAGTAGGAGGTAGTGCAATCGGTGCCGGAGCTGACTGGGCTGCAACAGTGGTAGAAAGGTCAGAAAGCTTAGAGGAAGCTACCTGCAGCTAGTTGGTGATACCAACTAAAGTCTGAGACACCCTCAAGGCTGTCTGAGGTTAAGTGGAAGATGATGGAAATGGGACTGGAATGGACATGGAAGGACCCGATGAAGACTCTGAAGCAGCAGCAACAGTGGGCCCCTCAGAAGTAACGGAGCCTTCGGCACCAGCGGAAGGCTCGGTGGCAGTGGAAGTACCAGGGGATGTCGATGTGGTGGCTTTCCCTTTTGCCTTGGGGTTGTCTGAACCCTTCAAACTATACCACGAGAAAGCTGACCGGGGCTTCACAGTAGTGTCAAAATCCCTCCCGTGAACTTCATTGTCCCTGAAGTACATAGTGAGAAAGCTGGGAAAAGGATAGGACACTTCATTTCTCTGAACGATCCAGTCAATCACCCTGGACATGATATTTCCGATATTAATCGGGATACCATCCATAATAGCACCCATTATCAAAGCCCTAGAGATGGGCATATCACTGTCACGGAGTATGGGGTCGATCCTGCTGCAAACAAAAGTGGCCCATCCCCTGGCCTCAAAACTGAGTGTGTTCCTTTGATGGAAGAGCCTTCAACCAACAATGCGGGAGTAGTCCCCGGGGTAGCTATAACTGAGGCTAACCATGGACGAGCTAAGTCTTTCAAATTCACCTTTTCGTTGTAGCGAGTCTCATCTTCATCCGCGAAACCCGCATAGTCATTGAATGCCTTGCCATTGTACAAAGTTTTCTTGTTGCGAACCTGAGTAAGATATGTGCCCCTTTTTGTCTGGGCCACAGTTACATAGAATTTCTTCATAACGTACTCATTGGAATCTTCCACTTTACTGATGAAGAAGTCCCACCCCTCCCTTTAATCAAACTGCTTCTTCATATTAGGGTTGAGAAGTAGGAGATCGTTGATGATTAATGGTCTTTCTGGGATAAGTGATCTTTGGGGCCACCACTCTCTGAACTTGTGGTAGGCCGGTTCTGAGACAAACCGATCTTGCCACACTAGTGGGTTTTTGGTCCGGAGAAGACCAGTGGTCTGCACTAGGGTGTCACCGCCTCTTCCATCATCAGGTGCCTCATCTAAGCTGTCGAGGTTGATAGAAGAAGGGGCTGCTGAGTGGGCTGTTTCACCTGTGTTCTATGGAGTAGTGGAGTGACTAGAAAGATCCTCTGAAGACTCAGAGCTAGTGGGCTCATTGACGAGTCTCCTTGGATTTGACAATGCAGCAGCTAAGGGTGCTCCACACTGTCCCTCTGATGCTTCCCGGGAGGGTACATACTCACTGGATTCAGACTCTTCGGGGCTTGCTCTTTTTCTTTGTTGTTTCTTCCCGATTGCCTTTGTCGGACCCAAGGGAGCCTGTTGTTTGCCTTTACCCCGCCCCCTTGAAGGGTCACCCTCCAGGGTTGCTTGTCAGCTCCTCCTCGTGATTTCACCATTCTCTGCAAACATGTCACAAAAGTTGTTAAAACATTGTACATGAGTACCTAATAAAAGCATAGACAATATCGATGCTGAGGATGAGACAGTGCACAGACAAGTAATCCGATGTCAGCGGATAACTGACCACTGTGACGGAATGGTCACCGCTGTCAGCGGATTTTTGACCGCTGCAGCGGATGAGTGGGATTTACACTACCCACTCTCTAAACCTAAGAAATGCGGTCTGCAAAATAGTGGACCGCTGCAGCGTTTGGCCACCGCTGTCAGCGTAAATTTGGCCGCCGCAGCGGTATAGGGAGGATCATACTACCCCACTATCAGAAGTATAAGACCGCTGTCCGCAAAAAAATGAATTATTGTAGCGAATTGGTCCCCGCTGTCAGCAGAATTTTGACCGCTGCAGCGAAAAATTGGGATTCATAACAGTATGTTTAAAGGACTCTGGTGTCAGCGGAATTTGACCGCTACATCGGAGTTCATCAACTTCGTGCACTGACAGCAAAAATTAAAATTAGGGTTTGATAAATTCGAAGATTGTGACATGTTGTCCAGATAACCAAAAACCCTAAACCCAATTAGGCACACAAAATCACTATCCCACTAGTTAAAACACATTGGTGAATCATGCTTGAATATTAGGGCTCCAATAACTCTGAACAATGAACAAAAAGAAAAACACACTAAAAAT
Source organism: Nicotiana undulata (assembly GCA_005239495.1). Taxonomy (NCBI): domain Eukaryota; kingdom Viridiplantae; phylum Streptophyta; class Magnoliopsida; order Solanales; family Solanaceae; genus Nicotiana; species Nicotiana undulata. The sequence continues at coordinate 58,942 of ML288474.1, forward strand.
TAGCAACAATTTATCAACTAAAACAATTAATGAGCACATACTAGTATTAGAAGAAGATGTAGGATGCTAATTTGTGAAAATAATGGCCTTGGATGAACAGTGAAATTTTAGGAGTAGTAAAAAGATTGGTCTGAGGAGAAAATGATTGAAAAGGGTAACACAAGGGGGTCCCTTAGTATTTATACTGAGGAGGTGGGACCTCAACCAACTTACCTAGCGCGACAGCGGAATTTTACCGCTGACCGTGCTTTGTTCACTTTGAAGCTGCTGCGTAATTTCCCTCATCGCTGTCAGCAGAATTTTGCCGCTGCAGCGTAATCCCACCACTGACAGCGGAAAAGTGTTCGCTGCAGCGGTTTGAGATTCAGAGAGATTGCAATTTGGCTCATTTGGACCACTGTCAGCGGCAGTTTCGCTACATCGTTTGGTCACCGCTGTCAGCAGATTTTTGACCGCTGCAGCGAAATTTTGCTATCATGCTCAATTTTCTAGACATGATCCTGAATGCATCCACAAAATCCAACATCAACTTCACAACAGTTTAGCTCACAGAAAATCTACTCTAACAAAAACAACCAAAAAGAAAGAAAAGAAAACACTTGGGTTGCCTCCCAAGAAGCGCCTGATTTAACGTCACGGCACGACGCATGTTACCAAGTTCAATTAAATTTCAGCAAAGCCACCACGTGGCTATCTTCAAATTTACCCAAATAATGTTTGAACCGGTGCCCATACACATGAAAAATCTCCCCGTTCTTGTTTTTGAGATCAAGGTCACCAAAGGGTGTAACCAATACCACTTCAAACAGGCCACTCCACTTGGACTTAAGTTTGCCCGGGAAGAGACGAAGCCTTGAATTGAAAAGAAGAACCAAGTCTCCCACTTCGAACTCCCGGTCCTTGGCGTATTTGTCGTGAAAATAATTCATTTTCTCCTTGTACAAAGAAGATCTAGCATATGCATAGAACCTAAACTCATCTAGCTCATTAAGGTGATCAACTCGAAGATTTGCAGCTGTGTCCCAATCCAAGTTCAACTTCTTTAATGCCCAAAGTGCCTTGTGATTCAACTCCACTGGTAGATGACATGCTTTGCCATACACCAACCGGTACAGAGACATACCGATTGGGGTTTTGAAGGCAGTCCTATATGCCCAAAGAGCTTCATCAAGCTTTCGAAACAAATCGGTCCTATTTGCATTCGCGGTCTTGGATAAAATGTTCTTGATCTATTGATTAGGCACTTCAACCTGCCCACTAGCTTGAGGATGGTACGGAGTGGACACTTTATTATTGACCCCATACTTGGCTAGCAATGAATCAAAAGACCGATTGCAAAAATGAGACCCCCCGTCACTTATGATGGCACGGGGTGTCCCAAATCTTGTGAAAATGTTCTTCTTTAGAAAACTAACCACACATCGAGCTTCATTATTGGGTAAAGCCACGGCTTCAACCCATTTCGAAACATAGTCCACCGCCACGAGAATGTACGAGTTTCCACATGAGCTAACAAAGGGGCCCATAAAATCAATACCCAACACATCAAAGATATCTACCTCAAGGATTGTGGTGAGGGGCATTTCATCTTTCTTGGATATGCCGCCCGCTCTTTGGCATTCATCACACCACTTTACCAATTCACTTGCATCCTTGTAAAAAGTTGGCCAAAAGAATCCACAACTCAAGACCTTTGAAGTTGTCCTTGACCCACCATGATGGCCACCATAAGGTGAGGAATGGAAAGACTCAAGTATTGACACTTGTTCTTCTTCGGGCACACAACGCCGAATGACACCATCATTGCATATTTTGAATAAATACGGCTCATCCCAATAATAATCCAAGTTGTCCCATCTAAGCTTCTTCCTTTGGTTAGAAGAGAGATCAAAAAGGACAACACCGGTGACAAGATAGTTGGCGATGTCCGCAAACCATGGCATATCATGCATAGAGACGGAGAGAAACTGCTCCTCCGAAAAGTTATCATTGATCTCAAGGCCATCACTTGGCCTTCCTTGCTCTTCCAATCGGGATAGATGATCGGCTACTTGGTTCTCACTCCCCTTCCTATCAACGTTTTCTAGATCAAACTCTTGAAGCAATAAGACCCACCTCATAAGTCTAGCCTTTGAATCCTTCTTCATCATTAAGTACCAGAGCGCCGCATGATCGGTGTGAACTATCACCTTGGTGCCCATAAGGTAAGGCCTAAATTTCTCCATTGCAAAGACTATAGCCAACAATTCTTTTTCGGTGACGGTGTAGTTCATTTGGGCGAAGTTCATGGTTTTGCTTGCATAGTAAATGGGGTGAAATATTTTGTTCATCCTTTGGCCCAAGACCGCACCCACCGCCACATCACTCGAATCACACATGAGCTCGAAAGAAGAGCTCCAATTTGGCACGGTGATAATTAGTGTGGTAGTTAGTGTTTGCTTCAACAACTCAAAGGCTCTCATACAATCTTCATTAAAGTTGAACTTGGCACCTTTCTCCAATAGCTTTCATAGAGGATTCACCACCTTTGAAAAATATTTATTGAATCTCTGGTAGAATCCCGCATGCCCAACAAAGCTACTAACTCCTTTCACCGAGGTTGGAGGAGGTAACTTGGAAATAACCTCTATCTTGGCTTTATCCACTTCAATATCATCTCTTGAGATTTTTTGGCTGAGGACTATCCCCTCATCAATCATGAAATGACATTTTTTCCAATTCAATACGAGGTTTGTTCTTCACATTGGGCAAGGACTTTATCAAGATTCTTCAAGCAATCCTCAAAGAATCCCCTACCATGCTGAAGTCATCCATGAAAACCTCCAAGAAATCTTCAACCATATCAGAGAAAATTGTCATCATGCACTGCTGGAATGTGGAGGGTGCATTGCATAAGCCGAATGGCATCCTTGAGAAAGCAAATGTCCCATAGGGACAGGTGAAGGTAGTATTTTCCTGATCTTCTGGAACTATCAAGAATTGGTTGTAGCCTGAATACCCATCCAAGAAACAATAGAAAGCTCTCCCAGCAAGACGTTCAAGCATCTGATCCAAGAATGGCAAAGGGAAGTGATCCTTTCGGGTCACCTTGTTCAATTTGTAGTAATCCATACAAACCTGCCAACCAGTCATGGTACGAGTAGGAATAAGCTCATTCTTGTCATTCTGTACCACAATCATGCCACCGTTTTTAGGAACTCATTGGACTGGAGATGTCCAAGCACTATCAGAGATTGGGTAGATGACCCCAGCATCGAGCCACTTGATTATCTCCTTATTGACAACCTCCTACATTGCTTCATTTAACCTCCGTTGGTGTTCTACGGAAGGCTTTGCACCATCTTCAAGAATAATTTTGTGCATACAGAAGGTGGGGCTTATGCCCCAAATATCAGCAAGAGTCCAACCTATGTCCTTCTTTCTCCTTTGAAGCACTTCGAGTGTAGAGTCTACCTGCAATTTGGTTAGGCAAGAAGAATGTATAACAAGTAAAGTACGAGAAGGACCGAAAAATTCATACCTGAGGTGTGGTGGAATTGGCTTCAACTCCAAGTTGGGTGGCTCCTCGATTGAGGGCTTTTTCGGAGGAGTTTTTCGATTTTCCAAGTCCAAGGATAACTTGCGAGGACCATAAGAATAAGAGCCCATGCCTTGTAATGCATTGGTACACTCGATCAAGCCATCCACCACAATATCATCATGATTCAATAACACTGCTTCCACGGGGTCTTCAACATTGATCATCGAGATTGTTTAATCAATTATGACCTCGGTGACAAGGTCCATGAAAGAACAACCTCCGTGCTATTGGGTTGCCTCATTGACTTGCAAACGTGGAAAACGACCTTTTCATCGCCCACTCGAAAGGTGAGCTCACCGGCCTCCACGTCTACCAAGGCCTTCACCGTTGCAAGGAAAGGTCTTCCCAAGATGATTGGAACTTCATAATCTACCTCACAATCCAAGATCACAAAATCTGCGGGCAAGATGGATTTGTCAACCCGCACCAAAACATCATCAATGATTCCCAAAGGCCTCTTCATAGATCGATCCGCCATTTGAAGTCGCATAGAAGTTGCCCTAGGTTGAACAATTCCCAAGGTTTTAAACACAGAGTACGGCATCAAATTTATGGTAGATCCCAAGTCGCACAATGCCTTGGCAAAATCCGCACTACCAATTGTACAAGGAATGGTGAATGCTCCGGGATATTCTAGTTTGGGTGCCATCGAGTTCACAATTGCACTCACTTGGTGAGTCATCTTGATGATTTCGCACTCCATTGATATTTTCTTTGTGACCAAGTCTTTCATAAACTTGGATACCCGGGAATTTGTTCTAGAGCCTCAACCAATGGTACGTTGATGGACAAGATCTTCATCATATCTATAAATTTCTTGAATTGATTCTTTATTTTTTGCTTTGCCAACCTTTGAGGATAGGTAGGAGGAGGTCTAGGCAATGGATCCTTGGCTTTTGGCACAACCGGCTCGGGTATGTCAATTACGTGTTCCTTAGACGGGTTCACGTCATTTTGTGATTCCTCCTCGTTGACATTAATGTCAATCCTAACTTCATTATTCACCGGCTCTTCAACCACATTTTCAACTTCAATTAGAACCTTATCTTGTTGCAAGTCATCATCATCATTAACAACTATCTTTTGCTTTGAAGAACTAACCTCACTGCCTCGACCACTCCTTGTGGCCACTACCATTTCATGACCGGTATTGTTGTTGTTGCTCCCACCCTTAGGGTTCACCACCGTGTCACTAGGTAGTGCCCCCTTCGGGCGTGTGTTCAAGGCTTGTGAGATTTGTCCCATTTGTACTTGAAGATTTCGGATGAAGGTGGTATGGGAGGCAATTTGAGCATCTGAATCCGCATTGTGTTCCATCATTTGTTTGAACATATGATCGATCCGGCCCATGTCATTGCTCGAGGAACCTTGGCCTTGTGATTGATAGGGGTGGATTGTTGGGTTGTTGATACATCGGGGGCCTTTGAAAGCCCGACCCCCAATTTCCATTTCCACCCCAATATTTGTTCCCGCTCCAATTGTTGCTATTGCCACCCCCATTGTTGATTGTTGTTCCCCCAATTGCTTGAGTTGTTATTGTTGTTCCAATTACCTTGCCTTTGGTTGTTCCAATTTTGGTTGTTCCCTTGATTGTTCCTTTTCCTTTGAAAATTGTTGGCATACATTACATCTTCATTTTGCTCATCATAGGAATCTTCTTGATTATACCCACTCACCTTGGTCATATTGGTCATTGTTGTTTGGCATTTGATTTCCACGAGGTCTTCGCTTGTTAACCAAGAGATTTACCCCTCCATAGAATGAACTTTCTTCGGCCCTTGTATTTGTTGAAGTTACGCCTTAGAAAGTTGATTCATGGTGGTGGTAAGCTCGGCAATTGCTTGCCCATAATCTTGAAGCTCTTTGTGTAGATTTATAACACTTGGATCACCTTGGGGCACATTTTCCCGACTTTGACATACTGACAAAGTGTCAGCCATTTCATCCAAGATGTCACATGCCTCAGTGTAAGTTAGCTTCATAAAGTTGCCCCCAGCGAGTTGGTTGACCACACACTGATTGGTGGCATTTATGCCTTGGTAGAAATTCTATTGTATCATAGCCTCCGTCATGTAATTGTTTGGGCACTCTTTGACCATAGTTTTGTAGCGTTCCCAAATCTCGTGAAGGGGCTCATTTGGCTCTTGCTTGAATGCCAATATCTCGTCTCTCAAAGGTCCCATGTGCCCGGGGGAGAAAAACTTGTCAATGAACTTATCTGCCAATTCATCACATGTAGAGATAGAATTATTGGGGAGTCGTTCAAGACAATCCAGGGCCTTCCCTCGGAGAGAGAAAGGAAACAATCTGAGCCTCAAGGCATCCTCCGATACATTGGTTTGCTTGCTCCCCCAACATGTGTCCACAAATCCCTTTAAGTGCCGCATTTTGATGGGGAGCTCCCGTGAAATACCCACGCTGCTCCAGGAGTGTCAACATGACATTAGTGATTTGGAAGTTGCCCGCCCGGTTTCTGGGTGGGACAATTACACTTGCATACCCCTCATTTGGAAGCACCCGAGGAGCAACTCTGGGAGGAGGCGGGGGAGGGTCTGGAATATCATCATTGGGATTGGCATGTCGGCCCCGTATTGGAGGTGGAGGCACTTGATTCAACTCATCTTATCCATTATCATATACCTCCTCCCCCGGTATAATATTGCCTAAAGGATCAACCATATGTACCTGCATTGATTGAAACACACAAGTTAACCAAAAAAAAAGGAAAGAAAAACAATGTACACCACTACTCAAAAAGGTAGTCAACACTGTAATAACTCCACCGCAACGGCGCCAAAAAGTGACCGGCGCCCACCTATACCACTAATAAGTCGCAAGGAAGGGGTCGAATTAGCTTTTACCTGAATGGGTCGGGATCGATTTCCATAGAGAGTTATGTATATGGGAGTTGAATTTATAATTGACCTAGTGGGGTTTCAATTTCTTAATTGCACTTCTTATCATGAGGGGTTTTGTAATTATACTAAAGTTTAGACTAAAAAAGACTATTATCTAGCTACTATGATCTTTTTGTGGATTTTTCTTAATTAATAAAAAGCACTAGGATTGCAACTTACTACTAGGCGAGTGACTAATAGAGTCTAAAATCGAGGATAACCTTGTGAATTGTGGGTAAATGATATAACCTCATACTAAATTGCTCACCCAAGACCTCTCGGTAATTTGGGTGACTTTAACCAAATTGGCCTTCTCAAGCACAATGGGGTGTTTCAATAAATAAAATGAAATGGCTCAAGTCGGGTGTAACTATCTCTAGTATCCACCCTTTTACTGGGGCTATCAATCTCCGGAGTTCACCCCAATATCTTGTTAGCCTAATTACCTAGACTTGGGTCATCTCTCTCAAGAATACCCTAGTCATAAAGGCATGAAATAGTGTATGCAACCACTAAATCTGAGAATTAAGCATAAATCAGACTAAAAATCAAACACCCAACCACAAATCATCCTAAAATGAAAGACCCATTAGTTACCCACACTAGGGTTGGGTCACAACCCTAGCTTAAGGGTCTAGCTACTCATCATTGAAGAAGAATCTGAGATAGATGATGAAATTGAACTCATAAATGTAAATTACAAGAGAGAAATTCTCTAAGAAATGTTGTAAGAACTAAGTTAAAATTGCTCAAAATAGAATAAAACTACTGTCACATGCTCACTCTAACAATTGATACCCTAAAAATGAGAAAAAGAAGTATTTACACTAGGCTGAAAATACTGGATAAAATTTCCCCTACGGAGATTTTGCTCCCAGCGTAATTCTGAGCGCTGCGGCGGATTGGGTTCCGCTGCAGTGGGATAATGGTAGTTGCAGCAGTCTTGGACTTTTATTACTCTATGATTCTCCATTCCGCTCCAGCGGAATTCTGAAACGCCTCAGCGGTGGCTGAAATGCGGCAGCAGAAAAATGCCACTGATCGCGAAAATGTAGAACCCCAACTTGGCTGACTCTGTGAAGTTTGAAAAGCGCTCCCTATATTGAACCCTGCAATGGTGGAGAAGCCACTGCAGCGAAAAAGTAGTGGGGTCAGCGGTGGACATTGCCTCAAAAACATTCCCTCTGAAGTTTTGCAACGGGGCAGCGATTGGAAATCCGCTGCAGCGAAGTGACAACCGCTGTAGCGGAATTTTAGCGTGGACACCGGTTCTGCTGGGTACTGGGACAATGCAAGTTTCTGCTCCTTTTTGAGTCCTTCTACGTCAATATTCACAATTCAACTCAATTCCTACAATTTGAACAACTTGCATCAAAATGTGGGAGAATTTTAGTCAAATTCACCTCAAAACCTAAGAAAATGGGAGTAAATAATAAGAACAAATCACTAGTTATCAGACTCCAAGGTCTGCGGACGTGACAGATATACCTTGAAGCCTCCAAAGCTGTCTCGACTAACTAATAATGTGGTTGATAATGAGAACCTGAATCTGTACACAAAACATGTGCAGAAGAATAGCATGAGTACACCACAATTGATACTCAGTAAGTGTCGAGCCTAACCTCGTTCGAGTAGTGACGAGGTCAGGTCCGGCCCACTGTTATATAATAAATAAATCATGAGAAATATAATAGTATAATAAGAGACTGGAGTTCAACAAAGAAAAACACAATGAAATAACAATACAACACACAGAAATAAACAACAGGGGATCTCCCGAGATACCGTCTCGTAGTCCCAAAAGTAAATATATAGGAAGAACTCCCGAGGTACCGCCTCGTAGTCTCAAAAGTAAATGTGCAGGGAGAACTCCCGAGGTACCGCCTCGTAGTCTCAAAAGTAAATGTGCAGGGAGAACTCCCGAGGTACCGCCTCGTAGTCTCAAAAGTAAATGTGCATGGGGATCTCCCGGGATACTGTCCCAAAAGTAAATATGTAGGGTAATCTCCAGGGATACCGTCCCGTAGTCCCAAAGTAAATACACAACTCAGAAAATTACATATGATAGGTACAGTAAGAGAATCTATAGTTTAGACTAAGTACAAGTCAAGAAAAGAAGGAGGAATTCACTAAACATGGTGCAAAGAGTTTAGTTAAGCAATTAAGACACGTAGACATGTTATTCTAGGCTAACAGGGTAACTTTACATGCAGGTATACTCAATTAAGGTGAAAACAGGTAATTACTCAGTAAAAATTAGGGTTTTTTTGCGACAAATAGCCCGTGTACGCACTCGTCACTTCGCGCTCACGGTGCTCACATATGATATCAGTACCAAATCCTAAGGGGATTTCCCCCACACAAGGTTAGGAAAGCCACTTACCTCGAACCAAGCTCATATCAATCCGTAAGAATGCCCTCTGCTCAATTATCCGACTCCGAATGGCCCAAATCCAGCCAAATACAATTACATGCCATAAATATATATATATATATATATATATATAAACTAATCTAATCAATGAATTCTAAACTAAAGCAAGAAATTAGGAAATCGTCCCAAAAAGCCTGCTCGGGCCCACATCTCGGAATCGGATAAAAGTCACAAAATATGAACACCCATTTAGTCACAAGTCTATTCATACAAGAATTACTCGAATCTCACCACAAATTGCCTTCCAGAACTCGAAGTTTTAGTCTATGAAGTTTCTACCATTTTCCCCCGAAATTTCCAACTCAAATCCCTAATTAGAAGATGAAGATAGCAAATACATTCATGAAATATAGCCCAATCTGAATTAGAATCACTTACCCTAACTATCTTCTTGAAGAAACCTCAAACAATTGCTTCACACCGAGCGCTCAAAGTCCCAATATCAAAATTGAAATCAAACCTTCGAATTTCTCTTTTCTGCCCAGAATTTTCGCACTTGGGGACCTGCCATCAAACCTGCGTCACCGCACCTGCGAAATTCTCCTCACAGGTGCAGATTCCACTTAAATCTCAAAGTCCGCTTGCGATCATAGGGTCGCACCTGCATGTGCGCACCTACGAACCCATGTCCACTTATATGATCAACTCCCCTAGACCGGCCTTCGCTTCTGCGATTGCTTCTCTGCAGAAGCGGCTCCGCTTTTGCGGTCCCATTGCCGCACCTTGTACCACTGGATACCCAGACCAAGGCCGCATCTGCGAGCTACCCTCTACACATGCGAGGTTGCTCCTACGGTCTCCCCTCCGCAGGTGCGAAACACCAGAAACCAGCAAATTCTCAGCAACTGCCTATGTCCAAATCTCATTCCGTTAAGTATCCAAAACACACTCGAGGCCCTCGAGACCTCAACCAAACATACCAACCAGTCTTAAAACACCATACAAACTTAGTCGAGCCCTCGAATCACATCCAACAACGCTAAAAACACAAATCACCTTCTGGTTCAAACTTAATGAACTTGAAACTTCCAATTTCCACTACCGATGTCGAAACCTATCAAACCACGTCCGATTGACCCCAAATTTTGCACACAAGTAATATATGAAACATTACGGACCTACTATAACTTCCTGAATCAGAATCTGACCCCCATATCAAAAAGCCCACTACCGGTCAAAATGTTCAAAAATTCAACTTTCGCCATTTCAAGCCTAAATGAGCTACAGATCTCCAAAACACAATCCAAACACACCCCTTAGTCCAAAATCATCCAACGAAGCTAACGGAACAAAAGAAACTCCATTTAGGAGTCGTCTTCACACAGTTCTAACTACGGTCAAAATCTTAAGTTTAAGCTTCCGTTTAGGGACTAAGTGTCCCAAAACACTCTGAAACCATAACCAACACCTCCCGGAAAGACACATAAGGAGAAATAAATATGGAGAAACACTGAACAGTGAATTGGGGCATTAACTCTCTAAACGATCAACTGGTTCGTTACCTCCTCCCCCTCTTAAAATAATCGTTCGTCTTCGAACGAGTATAGAGATATACATGAAGCGGTGAAAAGATGAGGATAACGGTTGCGCATATCATGCTCGATATCCTAAGTCACCTCAACGACCGCCTGACCCCTACACTGCACCTTCACGAAAGCAATGTTCTTACACCTTAGCTTTTCGAGTTGCCTATAAATAATATCCACTGTCTCCTCAACATAATATAGATCCTTTTCCAACTAGACTGAGCTGAAATCCAACACATGAGCCGGATCACAGTGATACTTTCGGAGCATACAATGTGGAAAACCGGATGAACACCTACTAGACTGGAAGGTAAGGCAATCTCATAAGCAACCTCCCCAACTCGCCGCAACACCTCAAAGTGACCAATGAACCATGGGCTCAACTTTCCCTTCTTACCAAACCTCATAATGCCCTTCATAGGCGAAACCCGGAATATGACCCGCTCTCCAACCATGAATGCAACATCGCGAACCTTCTGATCTGCATAACTCTTCTGTCTGGACTGGGCTGTGCGAAGTCAATCTCGAATCACCTTCACCTTATCCAGGGTTATGTTTTATACGTCAATACCACACAAGAGAGGGGGTGATTTGTGTGATGTCCAATTTTCGAGTGCAGACTCTATAGAAGAACCTGGTTCTTCTTGGTGTTCCAACTTCTACAGTTTGCGGAAAATTAATTGCAGAATTTAAAAAACACAGCAATTTTACGTGGAAAACACCTGGATCAACAGGTGAAAAACCCACGACCTACTTCCCAGTAGGATTTCCCAAACTCTTCACTCTTACAAAATAAACTCTTTTGTAAACCTAAGGACTAACTCTAATCCCTTTGTGGCAAACTAGCATCTAGCTAATTGCAACAAACTTCAAGTTAACTCTAACTTGAACAGTGTGTACCTATTACAATTGCTTCTAGATAAAGCTGAAAGATACAATATGTAATCACCTACTACAACCAACTAGACTCAAAAGACAACATATGGAAATGGTTCTTCTAGCTGGTTCAAGTAGCTTTTATGTCGCACAAGGATTCTGCTGGCAAAATTGCTTTGATAATTTTGCTTTCAGTTATTGTTTCATTTATGTGTTTGTGCATAAATTCTTCAGCAGGAATGCTTCAACATTTTATAGAATCAGTAGTTGAGATGTTGTTGTTCAGTTCTAATGCAACTCTTCCTTGGTGGAAGAGTTTGTGTTTATCTCAACTTTCTTGATCTTGATTCTGTCCTACCTGAAATCGAACTCCATCTTCTTATCAATTTTCAACCTTTTCGCTTAGGATATAACCTCTTAGTTCACAGATAATGTTTATCTCCTGTGCATGGACGCTTCTCGTGCCAATGGGTATATTTGACTATGTTTGCCCTGATGGACCTGGTTCAACTGGGTTGGCATTTGTCAATCTTCAAAACCATGCAGTGACTTGATTCAACAAATTCCCCCTTTTTGATGATGACAAACTCTGTGCTTAACCTTGTACATACTTCAATCCAACATAGACACTTTTTATAGATTTAAGCATTCGTCATAGAGATACCAGGTTCATTAGGTAATAAATATCACAAAAATCTTTGAAATTTTGAAAAGCACATATCTTTCCCCGTTTGGCATCATTGAAAAGTTGCAAAATGATAAACTTACCAGAATTATTAACAATTACTCATGGCCATTGAGGCAAATGCAGGTTCAAAGCATGGATTAATCATCAAAAAAAAACAACAAATGTAAGTTATATAAGAAACTGAGAAAGAATCATTAACCAAAAAGCAAAATTCATTGATTGGATAACTGATCAAGCACCATACACAAAAAATAAATAAGGACAGTCGCAACCATGAGCAAAAGAGAAAATAAAACAGAACAAGATAAGACAATCCCAAACTGGGTCATAGAGGGGGTTTTTGGAAGCACTGGACTCCTAAGGCTGGGAAGAGGCAGAGGTTGTGGTCTTGGCTTGAAGAAGGGGTGAGAGCATCCCGCTCAGCTTCAACCTCTGTAAGGTGAGATTTCAAACGAAGGATCTCCGCATCCTTTATCTCACCTTCCTGCACAAGTGTCCTGACCTTGCTATGAACAGGCAGTTTCCTGGACGAACCAGGTTCATCCTCAGGAATATTCACAATGTAGTCACAGGTCAGCAGTGTGTTCTTCCCAAAATAGTCCTTAGCAGTTTCCATTTCAGCCTTCTTCACTGGAACCTTGAAGTGAGCAAGCACAGCAGTCAAGATAAACCCATAAGGTATAGCGTGTGCCTTGGCTCCATTCACAACCCTGTCCAAGAGCTGGATGATGAAGGCAGGCCAATTGATCTGTTTACCCCTGTACAAGCATTCCATAAGTGTGAGATCCATGTAGCTGGCAATGTGCCTTCGCTCTTGCCTAGGCATCAGAAATTTGATTATAAACTCAAAGAACAGTTTGTGCTGAGGCCTCATCTCACTCTTAAACACTGCCCTGGGCTCAAGTTCTTGCTCATTCTCACAGAAAAACCTGGTGATTTGCAGAGCTGAAGCCAAACCATCCAGATTAGGCCACATTTGCCTTGTGTAATCATCATAACCCTCAGAAGGGATATGCAGTATTTCCCCCAACTCCTTTGCATCAAACGAAATCTCAACTCCTTGAACCTTGGAGGATACCCTGCCATCTTTGACAACTGCGTTGGCCATAAATTCAACCAACTCATTCCTAGCCAGCCTTCCCTCAAGGTGAAGAACCATGTCCTTCCACCCTTGCATATCCAAGGTATCCATCAGGAAAATCATCCCTGATTCCTTAAGGTCTATAAACAGCTTCCCCTTCAAGATAGTACGCTTTCCAAACATTGTGAGTTTGTCAGTCTCCTTACCAGACACTTCCACTTCTTCTCTACTCCATTCCTAATCATCAACAATCTTTAATTTCTTTGACTCAGACCTGGTCCTCTTTGCAACTGTTGAGGGTGTGGCAGACACAGATGCTGACTTCTTGGAAGAAGCCTTAGCTTTCTTGGGTTTTGGTGTCTCAACCTCAACTTGTGCTGGTTGCTCCTCCTGATGGACTAGGTCCATCTCATCGTCATCAACATGAACTGCATCAACGGGCTCTCCAACTTTTGCCTTTCCCTTGGCAGACTTCTTTTTTTTGCTCTCTCTCAGAGCTTTTTCCAAATCTTCTTCTCCTCTCCTAACAGTGCTTCTAGTAGCACGACTCTTTGGGGCAGGAGTATCAATAGAATATGAAGTTTTCCTCTTCTTCGTTGGAACAGGGGTAGTAGCTTTCTTGGATTTTGGAGTTCTCTTCGTTTTGGAATTGTAGGACTCCTCCAAATTTTTCATCAACTCAGCCAACGTTTCCTCAATAGATGAACCAGGTTCATCTACTGCTTGTTGTAGACTTTCCGGACCTGCTGCTGCTTCCCCGGAATTGCTTCCCCCTAAAGCTTTGACTCCTTCCTCAACAATCACAGGAGCGGGGCCACAATTAGCCAGAGTGGCACCTTCTTTCCCAGATCCCCTTTCTGAACTCCCTTCTCCCTCTCTCTCAATGTTTATATTTTTCCCAATTTTTCTTCGCCTATCCGGTACCTCTACATCCACTATCGACCCAATCAAGATAAACCTGTTTTCAGCCATTTCAATTGCAGACCCAACATCAAAATTTCCCTTTTCAGTGTCAGATGAACCTGGTGCTTCATCCTTATTTGCAGATTTGAAGGACTCACTAAAAGATTCAGAGTCTTGGTCTTTGCTGGCTTGAAGTTTCTCATTTAATTTTCTGGCAAGAGAACCAGATGCAACTGTTTTCCTGGCCAACATTTTTACTCTACGTATTCTAGGGGTTGGAGTAGGGCTAGGTGTAACACCTGGGACTGATTGGGGTGAAGGAGTGGGTTCAGGGATAGGTTCAAGAACTGGAGGGTTTTGAGGGGTTGATGATCTAGTGGGAGAGTGTGAGCTGTATACAGATGGAGAGTTAGAACCAGTGACTTCAAGACCGACCCTGTAGTCAGGGGTGGTTGATAACGATGAAGTAGGGGGTGGTGTAGAAGACATTGTTATGAAGATTCGGGGAGAAGAATGTTGATCACTTTGGTATGAGAGGAATGATGAACTTGGTTCGACGGTTATGCTTTTGAAGAGGGGAGGTAATGATGGCCTTTTAAAGATGTGGTTATTAATTGTACAACGGTCGTAATTCTTGGTCAAGTGGGAGTCTAATCGCTGCAGGAGTGCCAGTGATTAGACGGTTATGACTCCCTAAATCTAGGCTAATTAAGGTTCGATGGGACTCTTTGAAACGGGTTCATTTTGGGATAAGTACTGAAAATTTGAAATGAACCAAATATAGATAGAGTCATGCTCATGTGTGACTATAATTATTTCAATAAGTGTATGGTGATGAGCACGTACCTTGTCAGTCAGATGAACCAGCAGCGATGAACCAGGTTCATCGTGTTATAGTCTTTAATTTGCCTCAATTTACAAAGATAGAAAAACATCATTAGCAACCAGGGAATCATATTAATACATGGCAAGAGAGTATGGCAGTAAAGTCATGATACTGAGCAATGATTAGTCTGGTTAGTTACCTATTTTTAGTGTTTCTAGCCAAAATAAAATCATTTTGTTTTTCAATTAGGTGATCTTAATCATCCCTAATTCTAGCATGTTTCTCTCAAAATGCTCCCTACTTAGTGCCTTAGTGAAGATATCTGCAATTTGTTTGTCAGTAGCACAAAATTCGATTGAGATCATTCCTTTTTCATAGTTATCTCTTAGGAAATGGTGTCTGACATCTATGTGCTTGGTTCTCTTATGATGAACCGGGTTCTTCGTCATGCTACTTGCACTAGTGCTGTCACAGAAAATAGGAATGCATCCAACCTCTATACCAAAATCCATGAGTTGTTGCTTGATCCATAGCAACTGAGCACAGCATGAGGCTGCAGCCACATATTCAGCCTCAGCAGTAGACAAGGCTACTGAATTTTGTTTCTTGGTTGCCCAAGACACAAGGCAAGAGCCCAAAAAGTGAGCCATGCCTGAGGTACTTTTCCTGTCAACCAGGAAACCTGCATAATCTGCATCAGCATATCCAATAAGTTCGAAATTACTACCTTTAGGATACCAAAGACATAAATCAGTAGTGCCCTTCAAATATCTCAGAATTCTCTTCACTGTAGTTAGATGGGACTCCTTTGGATTTGCCTGAAATCTAGCACATAGTCCTACACTTAACACAACATCAGGTCTGCTGGCAGTGAGATATAATAAAGACCCAATCATCCCTCTGTATAGCTTTTGATCAACGGATGAACCAGGTTCATCCACATCTAATTTTGTAGTTGTGGCTATGGGGGTGTCAATTTCTTTTGAGTCTTCCATTTTAAATCTTTTGAGCAATTCCTTCACATATTTTTGTTGATGGATCATTGTTCCATTTGAGTTTTGCTTGATTTGCAAGCCTAAAAAGAAGTTTAGCTCACCCATCATACTCATCTCAAACTCACTCTCCATAAGTTTAGCAAATTCCTTACTCAATTTTTCAGAGGTTGCCCCAAATATGATATCATCCACATATATTTGCACAACCAGAAGATCCTTACCTTTTTCCTTTAAGAACAAGGTATTGTCAATTTTACCTCGTTTGTATCTATGTTCTAGCAAGAATTTTTATAGGCACTCATACCATGCTCTTGGTGCTTGTTTGAGTCTGTACAAATCCTTGTCAAGGTTGTATACATGGTCAGGTGACTCCTTGCTTTCAAAACCTGGAGGTTGTTTGACAAATACTTCTTCCTTTAGAAAGCCATTGAGGAAAGCACTTTTTACATCCATCTGATGGAGAGTGAATTCCATGTGTGCAGCAAATGCTATAAGAAGTCTGATTGCCTCCAGTCTTGCCACAGGAGCAAAGGTCTCATCATAGTCAATTCCCTCTTCTTGAATATATCCTTGGACAACCAGTCTGGTATTGTTTCTTGTAATATGTCCATCCTCATCGAGTTTGTTCCTCAAGACCCACTTTGTGCCAATCACTGATCTGTCTAGTGGTCTGGGTACCAAGTTCCATACTTGACTTCTTTCAAATTTATTCAGCTCTTCTTGCATGACATTTACTCAGTCAGCGTGTTGTAAGGCTTCACCAATGTTCTTTGGTTCGATCAAGGATAGAAAGGCATCAAACGCACACAGATTTTTCAAAGAGGATCTTGTTTTGATTCCGGATGTCAGATCTGTTATGATGTTCTCAAGAGGGTGAGAGCTTTGATATATGTGTGGTTTGAGCACCAGTTGTTCACTTCTATATGATCCCATGGTGTCTTGTTGTTGTGGAACAGGATCAGGGCCAAGGTCCAAAGTGATTTGCTGTTGAGTTCCCCCTGTCATGTTGCTTGGGGTAGTTGGACCTGGTCCATCACCTGTTCCATCTTCCATATTTGCTTCAATTTGTTCACTGCTTCTGACCAGTCCAAGCTCCTCATCTTCTGGTTCCTGTCTCTCAGAAAGAGTGTTAGTTTCATCAAAGACAACATGCACACTCTCTTGTACACACATAGTTCTTTTGTTATATACTTTATAGGCTTTGCTATATGATGAATATCCCAAGAATACTCCCTCATAACTTCTAGGATCGAATTTACCTAGGGAATCTTTGTCATTGTTGTGCACAAAGCATTTGCATCCAAAAGCCCTAAGGTGGTATATGTTGGGCTTTCTCCCTTTAAGTAATTCATAAGGAGTTTTCTCTACCAGTGGTCTGGTCATGCATCTATTTATTATGTAGCATGCAGTGTTTATTGCTTCTGCCCAGAAGTTGTGGGGTATTTTGCTAGAAAGAGGCATAGTTCTAGCCATATCTTCAAGAGTTCTGTTCTTTCTTTCAACAACCCCATTTTTGTTGTGGGGTTCTAGGGGCAGAAAAGTTGTGATTTATACCATGTTCATCACAGAATTCAGCAAACTTCGCATTCAAATTCAGTACCATGATCAGATCTTATTGATGCTAGTTGATTTCCTAACTGTTTTTGAGTTTTTCTAACAAATGAAGTGAACATATCAAATGCTTCATCTTTAGATGTTAGAAATAAGGTCCAACTGAACCTTGAGTAATCATCAACTAGCACCATTACATATTTCTTACCACCGCTGCTCAGAGTTCTCATAGGACCACATAGGTCCATATGAACCAGTTCCAACGTCCTGGTGGTACTGACCATTTTCTTGATTTTGAATGAGGATCTTACATGCTTTCCCCTTGCACATGCCTCACAAACTTTGTCTTCCTTGAACTTAATGTTAGGAAGCCCTACCACTAAGTCCTTAGAGACTAATTTGTTAAGCTGATTTAGACTCGCGTGACCAAGTCTTTTGTGCCAAAGGAGGGGATCACTGTCCAACACACTTAAGCAAGTGAGTTCATTTTCAGACAGTGTGGACAAGTCTATGACATAGATGTTATTCATTCTTTTTCCCTGTAAAACAACTTTGTCAGTAAGCAGGTTAATCACAAAACATTTTGTGGAAGTGAAAGCAACCAGGTTACCTTTGTCACACAATTGTACACACTGATCAGGCTATATTTCAAGCCATCTATCAAGTACACATGTTCAATGGAACGTGTGTCATCCTCACCTACCTTACCAATCCCAATAATTTTACCTTTTTTTCCATTTACGAAGGAGACATTTCCTCCTTTGAGGTTTTCAAGTGAAAGGAATTGTTCCTTGTTCCCTGTTATATGTTTTGAGCAGCCACTATCCAAGTACCAAATTTGGCTGCTTCCTCTCACTTGAACCTACAAAAAGAAATCAGGGGTTAGTCTTAAGAACCCAAACTAGTTTGGGTCCTTTTCTATGAGAGAAAGGATGAATTAAGCTTTTTCTGGCCCAATTTGGTAACCAGTTTTTTCTTTTAACAAAGCTCTCATTTCTTCGACTGGCCTATTCTTTTGCAGTACACTCAATTTGTAATGACCAGTCTTACCATAGCGGGTGCAAATTTTATTCTTAGGGAGAGTGAGATACTTGCTTTTGGGATCCCACTTGGGAAATTGAATCCCAAAGCCAAGTCCTCTCCGGTTGCTACTATGATTTTCTTGAAGCCATGTCAAGGCATCAGATGATTTATTCCATTTACAAGTTCGATCTAATTCATGTTTGACTTTACCAAGTTCTTCTTTAAGTGTCCTTATCTGTTCATCCTTGGTATAAATCTTATCTTTTAGTTTTCTCGCATTTTCTTCTAACATGATATGAGAATGATCAACAATCATTTTACTAGATCCTAGCTTTAATTTTAAATTTTCAGATTTTTGCTCTAGAATCTTTGTTTCAAGTGGATGAACCTGGTTCATCAAGACAGTGTTTTTCTTTTCAGATTCACTTACTCTGATTTCCAGGTTCATGCACTTTTCTTTTAGCATTGCACACTCTTTAGAGAGTTGTTCTTTCTCTTTGGTTGTTTCTTCGGAATCATCCATGAAATCAAGTAGCAACTCAGAGAGTTTTTCTTTAGATAGGAATTTTATTTTGTTTTTGAGATGGGATATACTTACTTCTGGTTCTTCTGATCCTCATCAGATTCGCCAATTGCCATGAGCGCCTGTTCTTCACTCTCACCATATTTTGATTCTTCATCTAAGCGTTCCCCCCAAGCAGCAACCATAGCTTTTGTTGTGGTTTTCTTGGGTTGGACCAGTTTCTTCTTCCTGTTCCTTCTTTCAAATCTCTCCTTTTTCCATTCCACTTCCCACTGAGGACAGTTCTTGATATGGTGGTCAGTCTTTCCACACTTGTAGCATCCCTCATTGGTTGGCCTTTCTGGAGCTTTTGCTTTGTTGTAGTTTCCACCTCTTGAGATGCCCTTCTTACTTATGAGAAAGTTTCTGAATTCTTTGGTAATCATGGCCATCTCGTCCTCCTACAGATCTGCTCCCTCAGTGATTCTGAGTGCTAGACTGCTTTCCTTCTTTGGAGCATCCATTTTCATTCTCTGCCTTCTAAGTTCATAGGCAGTAAGATTTCCAATTAGCTCGTCCAATCTGAGGGTTGCCATATTTTTGGATTCCTGGATAGCAGTGATTTTACTTTCCCAGAAAATTGGTAAACCCTTGTCAGGATCTTCTCTACCCTGTCCTCTTCAAGAATGACTCTACCAAGAGACTTAAGTTCATTTGTCAGAGTTGTGAACCTTGTGTACATCTCTTGGATTGTCTCTCCTCCTTTCATAGTGAAGTTTTCAAACTGAGAGTATAATAAAGTACCTATTGATCGTTTCACTTGAGGTGTTCCTTCGTTGGCTACTTGTAAGGTATCCCAAATGTCTTTGGCAGTGGTGCAGCTTTGAATCTTACTATACTTATCTGGACCTAGTCCACAAACCAGCCACTATTTGGCCTTAGCATTTTTCTCCCATTTCTTCAGATCCTCAGCAGTGCAGTCAGCTCTAGTTTTTGGTACATCCACTCCTTCAGCAGTCTTCTTCATGGTGGCTAGAGGACCATCAATGACTATGTCCCAGATTTCATAGTCTTATCCAATCAAGTGATATTTCATCATGTTCTTCCACCAGGAGTAATACTGGCCATTAAAGAGTGGTGGCCTTGAAGTTGATTGACCCTCCCAGTTTCTAGGTGGTGCACTCATTTTGATCTTTTCCAAGGTGTTATCCTTTTCAAGGATAACCTTCTCTTATACCAATTGATGTTTTATACGTCAATACCACACAAGAGGGGGGGTGATTTGTGTGGTGTCCAATTTTCAAGTGCAGTCTCTATAGAAGAACCTGGTTCTTCTTTGTGTTCCAACTTCTACAGTATGCGGAAAAGTTATTGCATAATTTAAAGAACACAGCAATTTCACGTGGAAAACACCTGGCTCAAAAGGTGAAAAAACCACGACCTACTTCCCAGTAGGATTTTCCAAAACTCTTCACTATCTCAATGAGCCAAACAGCATTTATAAATTATACTCTTTTGTAAACCTAAGGACTAACTCTAATCCCTTTGTGGCAAACTAGCCTCTAGCTAATTGCGACAAACTTCAAGTTAACTCTAACTTGAACAGTGTGTACCTATTACAATTGCTTCTAGATAAAGCTGAAAGATACAATATGTAATCACCTACTATAACCAACTAGACTTAAAAGAAAACAGATAGAACTGGTTCTTCTAGCTGGTTCAAGTAGCTTTTATGTCGCACAAGGATTCTGCTGGCAAAATTGCTTTGATAATTTTGCTTTCAGTTCTTGTTTCACTTCTGTGTTTGTGCGTAAATGCTTCAGCAGGAATGCTTCAACATTTTATAGAATCAGTAGTTGAGATGTTGTTGTTCAGTTCTAATGCAACTCTTCCTTGGTGGAAGAGTTTGTGTTTATCTTAACTTTCTTGATCTTGATTATGTCCTACCTGAATCGAACTCCATCTTCTTATCAATTTGCAACCTTTTCGATTAGGAGATAACCTTTTAGTTCACAGATAATGTTTATCTCCTGTGCATGGACGCTTCTCGTGCCAATGGGTCTGTTTGACTATGTTTGCCCTGGTGGACCTGGTTCAACTGGGTTGGCATTTGTCAATCTTCAAAACCATGCAGTGACTTGATTCAACACAGGGCATCATGGACCAAGTCTGTACCCAATAATTTGGCCTCGCCCTACTCGAACCAACCTATTGGGGACCGACACCGCCTACCATACAAAGCCTCATACAGTTGCATCTAGATGCTCGACTCATAACTGTTGTTATAGGAAAACTCCGCAAGTGGAAAAAACATATCCCACGACCCTCCAAACTCCATCACACACGCACATAGCATATCCTCTAATATCTGAATAGTGCGCTCGGACTATCCGTCCGTATGAGGGTGAAATGTTTTGCGCAGCTCCACTCGTGTACCCAACTCATGCTATACGGCCCACCAGAACCGTGATGTAAACTGCGTACCCCCGTCAGAGATGATATATACCGGTACGCCATGAAGCCTGACGATCTCGCGGATGTAAATTCGAGCCAGTTGTGCGGAAGAATAGGTAGTCATCACAGGAAGTAATTGAGATGACTTGGTCAACCTATCCACAATCACACAAACTGCATCAAACCTCCGCTGAGTCCGTGAGAGTCCAACAACGAAATCCATAGTGATCCGCTCCCATTTCCACTCCGAAATCTCTAATTTCTGAAGTAAACCACCCGGCTGTTGATGCTCATACTTCACCTGCTGGCAATTTAGGCACCGTGCCACATACTCCACTATGTCATTCTTCATCCTCCTCCACTAGTAATGTTGCATCAAGTTCTAATTCATCTTCGCGGCACCTAGATGAATGGAGTACCGTGAGCTGTGAACCTCCCGGAGAATAAACTCACGGAAACCGTCTACATTGGGCACACATAGTCTGCCCTGCATCCTCAATGCACCATCATCCCCAATAGTGACCTCCTTAGAATCACCGTGCTGGACCATGTCCATAAGGACAAGAAGATGGGGGGTCGTTCCCTGATACGATCATAAAGAGAAGACCAAGAGACCACACAAGCCAATACTCGACTCGGCTTAGAAATATACAATCTCACAAACTGGCTAGCTAAGGCCTGAACATCCAACGCCAATGGCCTCTCTACTACTGGTACATATGCTAAACTCCCCAAACTCTATGCCCGGCAACTCAAGGCATCGGCCACCATATTGGCCTTCCCCCGATGGTACAAAATAGTGATATCATAGTCCTTAAGTAGATCCAACCACCTCTACTGACGCAAGTTAAGGTCCTTTTGCTTGAACAGATGATGCAAACTCTGATGATCGGTGTAAATCTCACAAGGAACATCATACAAATAGTGTTACCAAATCTTCAAGGCATGAACAATAGCTGCTAACTCAAGGTCGTGGACAGGATAGTTCTTTTCATGTACCTTCAGATTTCAGGATGCGTAAGCAATCACCCTACCGTCCTGCATCAACATCGCGCTGAGACCAATTCGCGACGCATCACAATATACGGTATAAGACCCCGAACCTGTAGGCAATACCAATACTGGGACTGTAGTCAAAGCTATCTTGAGATTCTAAAAGCTCTCCTCACACTCCACTGTCCACCTGAACAGAGCACCCTTCTGGGTCATCCTGGTCATAGGTGTTGCAATAGATGAGAATCCCTCTACGAAACGGCAGTAATACCCCGCCAAAATAAGAAAACTTCGGATCTCCGTAGCTGATGATTGTCTAGGTCAGCCCTACACTACTTCCTCCTTCTTCGGATCCACCTTGATCCCATCATTAGATACCACATGATCCACGAATACCATCGAGTCTATCCAAACCTCACACTTTGAAAATTTTGCATATAACTTCTTTTGTCTCATGGTTTGAAGCACAGTCCTCAGATGCTACTCATGATCCTCCCGAGTCCGGGAGTACACCAGAATGTCGTCAATAAACACAATGAAGAATGAGTCAAGATAAGGCCGGAACACACTGTGCATCAAATGCATAAAATTTGTTGGGGCATTGGTTAGCCCAAAAGACTTCACAAGAAACTCATAGTGACCATACCGAGTCCTGAAAGCAGTCTTCGGGATATCTGGCTCCCGAATCTTCAATCGATGATATCCTGAATGTAAGTCAATCTTAGAAAATACCCTGGCACCATGTAACTGATCAAATAAATAATCAATACGAGGCAATGGATACATGTTCTTCACTGTAACTTTGTTCAGTTGGCGATAGTCGATGAACATATGCATAGAACCATCCTTTTTCTTCACAAATAAGACTAGAGCACCCCAAGGTGACACACTGGGCCGAATGAAGCCCTTATCAAGCAACTCCTGCAACTTCTCCTTCAACTCCTTCAACTTAGGAGGAGCCATACAATATGGAAGAATAGAGATGGGTTGAGTGCCCGACAACAAATCAATGCCAAAATCAATATCTATGTCTGGCAGCATGTCCGAAAGATCAGCTGGAAACACATCTGGGAAGTCCCCCACTACTGGAACTGACTCAACTGTAGGGGTATCAATACTGACATATCTCACATAAGCTATATACACTCACACCCCTTCTCAACCATTCGTTGAGCCTTAAGTAATGAAATAACTCTGGGGGGGAGTGTACTCTAAGGTACCCCTCCACTCTAATCGCGGTAAACCTAGCATAGCCAGCATCACGTCTTAGCGTGACAATCAAGAATAGCATAATGCGGTGACAACCATTCCATGTCCAAGATAACATCAAAGTCAACCATGCTGAGTAATAATAAAACAGCTTTGTTCTCAAAACTATTAAGAGAAATCAAACACAATCGATACACACGGTCCACAACAAGAGAATCTCCCACAAGAATAGACACATAAACAGGGGAACTCAAAGTATTTTGAGATACGCCCAAATACGGGGCAAAATAAGAGGACACATAGGAATATGTAGAGCATGGGTCAAATAATACTGAAGCATCTCTATGACAAATTGGAACAATACCTGTAACGATAGAGTCGGAAGCAACTACCTCTGTACGAGCCAGAAGAGAACAATATTTGGCATGGCCTCTCCCTATAGGGTGACCTCGACCTCCACCTCGAGCTAGCTGAGTAGGTGGGGCGGTAGATGGTGCTGGAATCATAGCCTGAGGACCCGGTGGAGCACGTGGTGGCTGAGAATTCTGCGGAGGTGCATCCCTCCTACGTCTGGGGAAATCCCTCACCATATGGTGAGTTTCTCCACACTCAAAACAACCCCTCGGATGGCATGGCTTCTGTGACTGAATCGGGCCAGGTATGTTAGACTGGCCGCCAAAAGCACCCCGAGCAGGAGGCACACTAGATACTGGTGGTGCATAATAAGGCTTTTGGGGCCTAGAAAGGGATGGAACACCACTGGCGACTGGAAGACCTGAATGAACGGGGCGACTTGTATAAACCCTACCATGTTGAACTGCAACTAGGGAACGAGTACCGATGTAAGTGCCAGACTCTCGAGACCTCTTGGCCTTCCTCTCCTCTCTATCCCGGGCAAGCATGGTGTCCAATCTCCTTGCAATAATAAAAACCTGTTGATAAGAAATATCTATCTCCAACTCCCTGGCCATATTAATCCGGATACTGGGGTGGAGTCCCTCAATAAACCTTTGAACCCTCTCTTGAACTGTGGAAACCAAGGCCGGTGTAGTCATAGCACCCTGGCGCTGCTGCTCAAACTCCGCGCGTCATGAGTCCTAGAGGCTCTGAGGGACATACTCTCTCATAAACATGTCCGAGAATTGAGTCCATGTAAGTGAAGCTGCCTCATCCGTACTACTCAACTCATAAGCACGCCACCACAGATAGGTTGCTCCTCTAAGCTGGAAGGTGGTAAAAGAAACCCCACTCATCTATGTTACGCCCATAGTACAGAGAATACGATGACACTCTTCTAGAAAACCTTGAGCATCATCTTTAGCCAATCCGCTGAAGGTAGCTGGGTGGTACTTCTTGTACCTCTCAAGTCTGAGCTACTCCACCTCAAAAGCGATTGTCCTAGTCTCGTGCTGAACCGGAACTACCGGCTGCATAGGGATGAACTCTAGGGCCTGGTAAACCTGCACCCTCTGCTCAGGAGTACGGGATATCGGAGTTTGTGCCCCTCCCCCGGCCTGAGATATGGAAGGAGCTAGTGGGATCAATCCAGCCTGAGCTAAGGTGCTGAACATGCTCATGAACTAGGCTAGAGTCTCCTGGAGGGCTGGTGCAGCAATAGGCACCTCTGGTGCCTGCCCTCCAATTGGAGCTGCTGGGGGCTCCTATGTCACAGCTCGCGCGGGTTCTCTAGCTACACCGCATAGTCATCCTCTACCTCGGCCCCATCATATAGCGGCTCTAGCATGGGACGCGGGTGCCTGGTCGCCAGATCCTCCGGTACGGGTCCTCACCATCTGCGAGAAAGAATAGAATAATGAAGTTTAAAATTTGATGCTACCAACTTCACACGGCAAGGAATCAAAGAAGTATAATTGTTCCTAACAGTTCCATAGCCTCCTAAAGATAGATACACACGTCTCCGTACCGATCCGCAAGACTCTAATAAACCGGCTTGTGACTCACGACACCTATGAACCTAGAGATTTGATACCAACTTGTCACGACCCAAACATCCCTCCAAACATGTCGTGACGACACCTAGTCTCTACGACTAGGTAAGCCTAACAAATTGCGGAAATATCAATAATGAAAGCAAAACTTAACACCTAACTACAATAGATACTAAATATCCAATAATAATGTCGCTCGACATGTACAATAACCAAAATACTAGACGTACACAACTTTACCAAAACCCAAAACATCATTAGTCACAAGCTACATAAAGGAAATAGTATCTCTATACACCAGAGTCTAATAAAAAGAAATACAGGAAGTTTTTGACACGGGGAAGAATGGAGGGGGACTTTGAGGTTTGCGGACGTAGTAGATATACCTTGAAGTCTCCAAAATTGTCTCGACTCACTGATAATGCGGCTGATAACGAGCACCTGAATCTGCACACAAAACATGTGCACAAGAGTAGCATGAGTACACAACAATTGGTACCCAGTACGTGCCAAGCCTAACTTCGGTCGAGTAGTGACGAGGTCAGGTCAGGCCCACTAGTATATAATAAATAAAGCATGAGAAATATAACAATATAATAAGAGACCGGAGTTCAACAAAGGAAAACACAATGAAATAATAGTACATCACGCAGAAATAAATAATAGGGGATCTCCCGAGATACTGTCTCGTAGTCCCAAAGGTAAATATGCAGGGAGAACTCTTGAGGTACCGCCTCGTAGTCTCAAAAGTAAATGTGCAAGGAGAACTCCCGAGGTACCACCTCGTAGTCTCAAAAGTAAATGTTCAGGGGGATCTTCCGGGGTACCGTCCTGTAGTCCCAAAAGTAAATATGTAGGGGGATCTCTCGGGATACCGTCTCGTAGTCCCAAAGTAAATACTTAGCTCAGACAATTACAGATGAAAGGTACAATAAGAGAATCTACAGTTTAGAATAAGTACAAGTCAAGAAAAGAAACAGGAATTCACTAAGAATGCTGCAAAGCGTTCAGTTAAGAAATTAAGACACGTAGACATGTTATTCTAGGCTAACAGGGTAACTACACATTCTAGAATACTCAATTAAGGTGAAAACAAGTAATTACTCAGTAAAAATCAGGTTTTTTGCAATAAATAGCCTGTGTACGCACTCGTCACTTCCCGCACACAGTGTTAACATATCATATCAGTGCCAAATCCTAAGGGGATTTTCCTCACACAAGGTTAAGCAGGCCACTTACTTCAAACCAAGCTCAAACAAATCCGTAAGAATGCCCTTTTCTCTATTATCCGACTCTGAATGGCCCAAATCTAGCCAAACATAATTACATACCATAAATATATCTATAAGAAACTAATCTAATCAATGAAATCTAAACTAAAGCAAGAAATTAGGAAATCATCCCAAAAAGCCTCCCCGGGCCCACGTCTCGGAATCGGGTAAAAGTCACAATATATGAACGCCCATTCACTCACAAGTCTAGTCATACAAGAATTACTAGAATCCGACCTCAAATTGCCTTCCAAAACTCTAAGTTTTAGTCTATGAAGTTTCTACCATTTCCCCCAAATTTTCAACTCAAATCCCTAATTAGAAGATGAAAATAGCAATGGATTCATGAAATATAGCCCAATCGGAGTTAGAACCACTTATCCAACAATCTTCTCGAAGAAACCTCGAAATATTGCCTCACACCGAGCTCTCAAAGTCCCAAAATCGAAATGGGAATCAAACCCTCCAATATCTTTTTTCTACCCAGAATTTTCGCACCTGGGACCTGCCATCGCACCTGCATCACTGCACCTGCGGAATTCTCCTCGCAGGTGCGGATTCCACTTAAAGCTCAAAGTCCGCATCTGCAATAATAGGGTCTCCTCTGCATATGTGCACCTACAGACCCATGTCCGCTTCTGCGATCACCTCTCCCAGACCGGCCTTCGCTTCTGCGATTGCTTCTTCGCAGGAGCGACTCCGCTTCTGCGGTCCCATTT
Organism: Nicotiana undulata; assembly: GCA_005239495.1. Classification (NCBI taxonomy): domain Eukaryota; kingdom Viridiplantae; phylum Streptophyta; class Magnoliopsida; order Solanales; family Solanaceae; genus Nicotiana; species Nicotiana undulata. Next base: position 86,419 of record ML288474.1, read on the forward strand.
CTGCACCTGCGACCACTGGCTACTCAGACCATGGCTGTATCTACGAGCTACCCTCTGCACATGCAAGGCCGCACTTGCGATCTCTCCTCCGCAAGTGCGAAACACCAGAAACCAGCAAATTCTCAGCAAATGCCTAAGTCCAAATCTCATTCCATTAAGCATCCGAAACACACCCGAGGCCCCCGTGACCTAAACAAAACATACCAACCAGTCCTAAAACACCATACGAACTTAGTCGATCCATAGAATCATAACTAACAACGCTAAAAATACAAATCACCCTCCAATTCAAACTTAATCAACTTGAAACATCCAATTTCCACAACCGATGCTGAAACCTATCAAACCACATCCGATTGACCGTCAACTTTCGGAATCAGAATCCGACCATGATATCAAGCCTAAATGAGCTCCAAACCTCCAAAACACATTACGGACACACCCCTAAGTCCAAAATCACCCAACGGAGCTAACGGAATTGACGAAACTCCATTATGCACCCGTCTTCACACAGTTCCGACTACGATCAAAATCCTAAGACTTAAGCTTCCGTTTAGGGACTAAGTGTCCCAAAACACTTCTAAACCACAACCAACACCTCCCGGCAAGACACATAAGCAGAAAGAAATACTGGGGAAATAGTAAATAGGGAATCGGGACTATAACTCTCAAAACAACCGGCCGGGTCATTCACTACAAAAAAAACAGCTTTTAGCGACGGCCGAAATCCGTCGCTAAATCCATAATTTTCGTTGCTACAGTTGTTTAGCGACGGAATAGCGACGGATTCATGTTGGTTTCTAAAATGCTTGTAGCTAAGCTTATAGCAACGGAAATATCAATCCGTCACCGGATCAGCGACGGACTAGCGACGCAAGATATCTGTAGCAAACTTAGCGATGGAATTAGCCATCGCTATATAGTTTTGTGTCCGTCGCGCGTTTGATGCCTCTTCGTCGCTCCAACCAATAATAAAATTTGTCGTTGTTATTATAGAGACGAATTATTCCTTCGCTAGTCGTGTTATAGCTGATTGCCCCTGCTTTTTGCAACAAAAACCTTTTGTCGCCAATTCGTCGCAAGATTTAATTTTACGCGATAATTTTAGCTACGAAAAGTATTGATCCATCGCTAATTTATTTCTAACATTTTCCTGAATTTTTAAAATTCTTTTTATTTATTATTTTAAATGTACCCTATTCAAGTATATTACATAAAAGCTATAAAATACACTTAATAAAAAGTCTTTTATATTAATATAAATTAACAAAATACTCAACAAGGTCCAAAATATATAGCATAATGTATATAACAGTATCATTAATTAATAAGTACAAAAAATCCACAACGACCAACAGTAAAGTCCAAACAAAGTAGGCTAACTATGCGAGGCTGGAGAGTTACGGGCATCATCAGAACCCATTGCATGAACCTCATCAATGTTAGCAGCAGTAGAAGATGTAGGAACTGTAGGTGCCACATCTGATGGGTGGTGGGTAAGATCAGTATTTGGCTGCTGCGAAGGTAAGGAAACCAATTCGCGTACCCGCTCAACGATTACAGGAACTATATGAGTTGTCAGTGCAGGAATCAATCGCATCACTAACTCATCAAGATTCCCTATCGGTGTTGATTGAGCATTTGGAGGTGTTGCTGACGATGTAGCATCACATCCAAAGGAGTCATGAAGATTTGGCCCGTAGTAGCATTTTTCTTGAGATCCAAGACCATATACTCTTCTTTTCTTTTCTCCTCCTGCGGCTTGATAAAGTGCTTTACATTGATCAATATCAGATTGAGTTTGTGTTTGTTGTTGTAATATTTCCTGATATTTTTCCTGTATAAGAGTTAAGAACATTCAATTTACAAAATGAAAAAATATATGAAAGTTAAGTCAATAAAATTATTAAAAGTTATCTTACATGTACGATTCGGGATTTCTCAGCAACAAAAGATTCTCCATCATTACCATGTGTATGGACGTGCAAATGCAACTCACTTGGTGTTGGATCTCGACCCTTTTTAACAGCCTATACAAAAGATTTAGCGTTTGAAATGAACGGGGATAATAGAATATTGAAACATGAACCTTAAACATGAAAGTACTATTATATTGAAACATAGAACATTGAAACATGAAAGTACTGCTGGAGGAACTAATGTTGTTGTTTTCTGCAACTACCCTAAACATAATGAATTGAACAAGCATAATATATTCTGCCCTAACAATTGTTGCTGTTTTCTGCAACTAATTTTGTCTCAAATGGAGGGAACTAATGCAAGAAACTAGTAGCATGCTAAGCAAAAGAGCAATGTAGGCTAAGCAAAAGAGCATAAGGAAGTTCTACTTTTAAGTATGAACAATGAGCAGTATGTTACTTCAAATGAATAGTAAGTAGAGTGATAACCTACATTCATAAAACCAAAAGGGTACAGAGATGAAAAATGCCATAA
>ML288475.1:0-62112 GCA_005239495.1 Nicotiana undulata
ATTTCAATAGTAAAACACTATAAAAATCAGATATGGTTTTTTGAACTCATTCATATGTAGTTTTAATTTTTTTTTCCAAATTTGAAATTACATCCATTACTTTTATGTGATAATGCTATCTCTTTTGTGAGAACTTCCGATTGAGAATTCTGGTTTTCATGGAGTAAAAGAGAAAAATTAATTTTGAAACTTCTTAAAATTGTTTGCTGCTTCTCCTTGAGAAATGGTAGCAACAACATTAAGNAGTATTTCATGTAATTACTTTTAAAATAGGTAATTAGGGGTAATTACTTTTGATTAGGTAGGTATATATGGTAGTTTTCCCAATTAACACCCCTATGTGAGACCCATTAAAAAGGAAGTCACTCCCTATTTTCTTTTCATTCTCGAGGTTCGAACCGAGAGATTCTATTCATCTACTCATATTCGCTAGTGGCGGTATTTCCTAGTGTTAATTACATAATCGGGAATTAAGAACAAACTTAACATCTTGTGGCTGTAGTTTAGTGGTAAGAATTCCACGTTGTGGCCGTGGAGACCTGGGCTCGAATCCCAGCAGCCACATTAACCATATTTTTGCCCTTTTTCCCCCGACTCATTTGCATTCTCATACTTCTAAAACGACGCCGTTAAGCAACTACCAGCACACACATTTGTGCCTCTTCGAAGCCACTTAGCAGAGGAGCTCGAAGGACGAGAATCGGAGATTGTCGCCATTGCCTTCTGAAGAAATTTGCTGCTTCTTATCAGTGTAAGTTTCTCAAAATTTCACCTTTCCTTCATTATAAATTCGGTCCATTTCGTCTTAATTCTATCTCCTATTTGGCGATCTGCTCCTTATTTTTGCTAGTAAGTGGACCTGATTTCCTTGTTTTGTTGTTCTTTTATTTATTTTTCCTCTAGTTGCCTATGTCATTTTTTTGTGTGATGTGGATGATCAAAGGAGTACTTCATGTTATTTGAATTTACGTAATTTTGATAGGAAACTGCTGTCTCCATTAATTGCTTGATCTGCTGTTTACTGCGGTTTGATCTGTTCTACTATTAGAACTAGCTTTAAAAGCTTGTGCCTTATGGTTACTCCAAAATCGAGAAGGAATGTTTTTAGCCTACTCAATATTGATTCCTAAAGATTGTATTCTTTTAGAGACAACTTGCCGTCGTGTGATTTTAGGTGTATCTCGTTCCCTTTTAGCACTTTTAGTCACAATAATACTGCATCTATTGACTGGTGCATTTGAAGGTCTACGTAGAATGTGTTCAAATAAGCTCTAGCAGGGGCGGATCCAATGTAAAGGTACTTGGTTCATTTGAACCCAATACTTTCGATGCGGAATATAAACTTATATGTAAAAATACACTAAACCTGACCTAAATAATTTAACTTGTCATTGAGATTACAACATTGCAACCTGTCACTGCTTTCATCGTAATCATTAACTAGGTATCATTTCGCCATTCATGGCTGCATTCATAGACTTGAGTGCGAGGCTTGCAGTGGCTGAGAACTCTTTAGAATGCTAAGGTCGAAAAGAATAGTCTAAGGATAAATAAACTTCACACCACATTTTTTCTGGTTACGTCGTATAAACATCGTTCATATGCATTCTTATTTCTTTTCCTTTTTCTTTCTGTTGTTTAAGGTATTATTATCCCGTGTATTCAGAAATAGAAAATGGAATATGAGTCATCTTGGGTTAGTTGACTTATCATTGGGATAAAACTTCGAGATCTGTCACTGCTTGCATCATAGTCGTTAAATAGGTATCATTCGGAATTCATGACTGCACTTATAAATTCGAATGCTAGGCTTGCAGTGGTTCAGAACTTTAGAAGGCGAAGTCGTTAAGGTCAAGAACAGTAGTCTAAAGAAATAGAAACTTAGCAACACAGTTTCTGTTGTGCGGTATAAACATCAGTAGAAATGCAGTTGACATGAGTAGATTATCTTGTTGTCTGGTGTGTATGCATGCTTTCTTTTTCTTTTACTTTTTCGTTTCTTTTTCGTGTATAAAATATTATTGTCCATGTATTCAGGAACACAAAATTGGAACATGAGTCATCTTATGTTAAATGAGGTCTCAAATGTTGGTTAATTTTTGCATGTATCGTTACAGATGATGGACGACCAGGACCTGGGCTTCTTCGCCAACTTTCTTGGTATCTTTATATTTGTGCTAGTGGTTGCTTACCATTATGTGATGGCGGACCCAAAATATGAAGGCAATTGATAGTTTATAGATCTGATGATAGTAATGATCAGTTATTCTATATAGAAGATTAATGAATTTTGATGTGCCAATAACATTTTCTCCTGAACATGGAGTTGTATCTGGCAGCAGGGCGCATAGATAACTAGGGTAAGACTATTGATTGATCATGCAATATTTCATACAATGCATAGTGTGAAGGGTTATCTATTAGTAAAGGGGATCAGAGTTCTTCTTTGTCTTGCTTTCAGAAAATATTCTGGAGTTTTTGTTTAAGTCTACCTCTTTTTCTTTTCTTTTGAGGATGTTCAAGATTAGTTTTGGGTCTACTTCTACTTTCTGAAAACTTAAACTTTAGAAGTTGTTTCTTTTAGGGGGAAACCATATAAAAATGTGGCTTTGTTCTGCATAATCGTCAAAGTTGAGGCAATACAGAGTTAAGGTGATGTATTTCCTTTGTTCAGATTCATCAGTTTATTTTAGCTTGACATGATTGAAAATAGAGAAGAAAATATAAGTTTTAGGCTCAAAGGTTTCAGAACTAAGATGTTTTTCTTATATTTTCTATGATTTGGTTGAGAAAATTACTGTTACTAATATTAATATTGTTGGAATATTATGGAGAAGGGTAGAGGGATAGACCCATTATCCATCGAGTTTTGAACCGTCACTAGCCTCGGGGATTTCTCGGTTATCAAAATAAAGAATAGATAAATAATGTGGGAATATTATTGCAAAATTTCATTAATGAATAGGGTTGCCTAATGGATCTTCCCAGTTCATCAATTCTTTTATACCCTCCTCTATGTCTTTTATTTCGCTCATCAAACATCTAATACAAAATCCTATGGAACACAAACAAAGAACCATCTTTCTTTTAAGCTCTTCATTGCCTTCAATGGACGCCGTCTTATCAGCAACCTCCTTTGAATGTTCAAGAAAGTAACTTAAAGTTTTCTGTTCCTTATCATCACTCATAGAAGAAGTTGTATACTCGCATTGTGACTTTCCCTCCTCAAGGTCATAACAGATCTGCTCTTCTGGCTGATCTTGGGAAGCTCTTAACAGTCTGATTGAAATGGTTTTCCTGATACAGCTCATTGAAGAGCTTAGAGCTTCCTTGAGAATCTCTATGTCCTTGTTTATCTGTTCTTGAATATCCTTTCTATCAGCATCACGGCTATTTTGTGAGAGGGATTCTATACTGTTGGCCGTGAAATACAGTAGGTGCATGACGTTTGATAGAGATTTATGGAGCTTTTGGTAGCAAGAAGCAGGAAAAGGCGTAAACCAGAAACCAGGTTCGAACTCTGCATCTACTATGAACTTTTGCAAGTCCTCTACTTGAGAATTCAGATGCCTTTGCTTCTCTATGAAGTCATTCTGCCCTGAATCCAGGACAATTTGTTTAGTGCAAACTCTTAGTTTTTCCAAACACAGATAAAGATGATTTTTTGCAAGAGTAGCTGCTCTTGTAGGTTGAAAAACAAGCTCGATGATAACAAAACATGATAATCCAATTAAGGCCTCGGTGAGTCTAGCGATGGCAAATTCACTTGGGGGACCATAACTCTTTCTGCCCAAAATTAGTAATGCTCCAATGACTGCTGCATCTCCTCCTGCTGTAGAGTACATCTTACTGTGCCTCAGAATTGAGGTAAAACTAATCCAAGGGATCAGGGCTATGAACCTTAATTTTGCAAAATTTTGAAAAACACTGCAGCCTAGTATCCCGTAGACTGATCCTAGAGCTGTTCCTTGTGCTCGAGCATTTGCAACTGTAAAAATTGCTAGTTTTCCTGTTTCAAAGCTGATTGCTAAGGTAAGGCCTGACCAGTATCCATTTTCTCTATTAAATAGCAGACCAAGTAGCACAGCCAGACCTAAAGAAATTGAACACTTGCATGCGAATACCAGTCTTTTGCTCATGGCCGTAATCCAATTGTTGCAGACTCGTCTGGAGCTAGCTCCATTACTTCCTTGTGAATTTTTGTATCCTTTAGTTATGGGTTTACTCATGGTTAAATGATTTATGCACATTTTGATACAAGACAAGAAGAAAAGTGGTGGTTGGTCTAGGTTCGTTGGGAAAATAGGCTCAGGGGACAAGCTGGACTTACTCTCAAACTCTTCTTCTGTTTCTGGAGCTACCATTGAATAGGACGGCAAAAAGCACCTAGCTTGCTCCAGTTTTAGAGCAAGCAGCTGTAGCACACGATGTGAGGCGCTTATCAGCTCTTCATCTATCATTCTAGTTAGAAAACAAGGACAAGACGTTAAAGCCATTTCCATTCCCTTCATTGGACTTTCTATATCATGCAAACCATGTCCTGGGTCTGTGAAGCAGGGACTTAAGAATCTTAGCCAAGGTTTCTCCCACTGTAAACTCTCCTGTTCAAATGAAAGTGGGTGTTTAGGTAATTGAACAAACACTGAAGGGGCTAACATTCACTCAACCAAGATATTTTGAAGGGTTTATAGTAGTGAACAGTTTACACTATAACTTGACCATATTGTGTAAAACTATTATGCAGTGTTAGTTCACAGAACTTAAACTCTTTTTTGCGAACCACAAACTTACCTCCAAAAGTTTGATACTCTCAAGAATCTTGGATCCTGTTTCAGAGATGGGCTTGGCTTGAGATACTAGCTCTATAGCTATCTGCTCATCTCGACTATGGACGGCTTTGAGATTGAGATTTATTCTCTCCCAAGCGTTTTCAGCATACATATGATATAGTTTCCTCAGCTGTTAGCAATACAAGATATTAGCAATTGAATCTTTGTTTTCTCTCTGATTGCTATCTAATGAAACTATCTCTGATACTTAGAAATGTGTTTTGAGTTTAACTTCTACATATTCATAAAGAGAGTTTTTACACTACTGGGTCATTTAGATACATTGATATGAATTTATTATTACATTGTCAACGGATTAAGTTAAATCTAGGTCAAAGTACCAATTCTATTGTTGAATCTTTCAAGAATCTTTAGTTACGTCAATGTGATTACAACAATAAATCCAGTGTGTTCCTACCAGAGGGGTTTGACCGTCTGGGGAGGGTAATGTGCACATAGACTTTATTCCTACCTTGTGCAGGTTGAGAGATTGTTTTTTACCATCGGCTCAAGGACAACATAGTCATAGCAGTTTAAAGAGAAACACGATAGTGAAAATTTCATTTTTATATAATTGAATCCATGTAATTTAATCTATGATAACATGATTACCTCAAAATAAGCTAGCCAGGGGAAGGGCAGCAACAACGCAAGGACAGAAGCCACAGTTCCAAGAGCAGTACTATATGCAACTCGAAGAGGGTGCATGATTATATTGACATGAATTCCATGAACAACTGCATCAACGTACACTATAACAAGTTGTCCAAAAGCAATCCTCTTACACATCAAACTAGTACTCTCAGGCAAGGCCACCAAAAATGCGCTCACTGTCACCATTACGCCAGCCACGAGGGGCGAGAAGTCGCTGGCAGTGGCGGAACCATGAATCCATAGGCCTAGCATTGAAAGTGGCATGGCTTGAAGTGTGGCATAAACTGCACTCCAACTGCCCCTTAAAACTTTGCCTAGGGTGGCATCTGGCACAATAAGTATGGCTGTTACGTACGAAAAGGCGGGAAATGCTAGCTGTTTTGCAACAGAGGGCGGGCTGAGTAGAGCAGTACATCCGATTATCGTGCATGCCAAGGCCGTCCGAATGGCTGAGTGCAGCCTCATTCGCCACATGGCTCGAGCTCGTTTAGCTACAGTAGTTGCCATGGTTTGTACTCGGCCAGTCTCTTTCTTTCTAAACCACTAAACAACTAATTTCTCTTAGGCCTGAAGTAACTTTCACATTACAAACAAGCCGAGAGCTAGTGGTTGTTGGTCACATTTACCATAAAAAAGTTCCTACATATGAAGTTGAATATGTATGATTATGACTTGGAGGAGTGAATTTTGGAAACTCAGCTAGGTTACAAATACAAAGTGGCCTTAAGCCTAGAGGAGAGGAATTTATAGAATCTACTCAGTCAACTCATATACGTCTGGAATCAAACCTTTAACAACTGTAACATGAAAGAAAAAACAAAAAACAAAATGAAGTTGAAAACTTCAGTTTTTTGGCAAAACGTCTAGGATCCACTTTCGTAGTTTTTTTTTAAACCTGAGAAACGTTCTCCTCAAACTCTTTAGAAGTTATTTTCTTTTTCGTTGGGAAGGTACAATTGCTAAAAAATTAAAGCATTTAACTTATATACAATGACAATGTAAAAATACTGTATCACAGAATTTTAATTTGAAGTTAATTTATCATTTTACCAAATAATCAATTAATGTTTATTAAGAGATTTGCTTATAATTACTTAATAAGTAACCTAATTATGCAAATATTTTTGGGCAAAAGAGAAAATTAGCTGGTCGGCCGAAACTCTATATATATATATATAATAACATATTATATACGTTAATAATAGTTTAAACTCTGTCAGCCTTGGCCTTCTCGTGGCCTCTCCTCACTTGATTCCACGAAATCACCAAATTTACTGGTCCAACTAATTCAGATTCGTGTCAGGTACGCTCACTAAAAAAGTAAACTGCTTTTTATCCATAAGTTTTTTATTCCTATGGCTCGAACCCAATAACACATGTTTGATAAAACTAGATATGTTTATTTCAAGAGGAAAATTATATAGAGGGGACTCCTCTTAGGGTCTCACTTTCTTCAGTACCAGGTCCCACAGCTGTTACGTTAGTTACAAAACCCAAAAGTTTTCCCATTTGTCTCAAAAACCAATCCCATTTGTACATTGTACCAATATATTCGATTTAACATTCTATGTTCCGGCAAAGGTGTGATAGTTACCAGCTAATAAGTAAAATTACATTAGTTTTAACGAGCTAATAACGTTGTTTCAGCAGAGTTTTAGCTTTGATTTGGCCTTTTTCTTTTGCTTTAGTGAATAAAATAATTCAAGTAATAATAAAAAATAGCTTCTTCACTGCATATTTCTGGAATTGCATATTAGTACTCCCTCTATCCTAGTTTATGTTCCAAAAAGAATGTCACGCAATTTTCTATGATTTATTTTAGAGCACAAATTTATAAATAATTCGGTGCCGAATCAATCACCGCAATAAAATAGAACGTAGGGAGTATAACGTATGTTTGACATTTGGGACATATAAGAGAAAATTTTAACGTACTTTTGGTTAATTGTGGTTGAATTACAGCAATGCAGTGCTGCCATTATTATCCTCTAATTAAAAGCTCAGAAATTCATAATTACCGACCCATATCGGTCGGTAATTTCAGTGTGCAATCTGCAGAATTTTGAAATTACCGACTGACATCGGTCGGAAATAATCTTTTTTCTAAAAGAAATATTTTTGTAATGATTCCGACCGATTTCGGTCTGCGTGTTAAAATTTAAAATGAAATGAAAAATTATCTAATTATTATACTTTCGACTGAAATCGATCGCAGTAAAAACAAATAAATATTAATTTAGGAATATTTGGCCGATTTCGATCGGTATATTTATTTTTCTAACAAAAATTATCAAATAAAGTGGTCAAACTTTGGTTGAATTAATAGACCGACTTCGGTCGAATATTGTGACCGACTTCGGTCGCCACATGTTAGCGACCGCTATTTTCTCGACGAATTAAAACCGGTCGGAAATCGGTAGGTTTTTCTATGTTTCTGATCACGCTCAACTGTGTCTAATAAAAGACTAAGCGGGCGTTGCAAATATAATCCGGGGTATTATGCCCAGAGTCGAATCCCACAGGGAATTAACGTATCAAGAGAAGCTTTTAAAGTACTAAATTCTTATTAGTCAACCTCCTCAAACTTTATGAATAACAATTGGTGGTGTGATTACTACTACAACTAACTGAATCTATAAAACTAAGAGTAACTAACAAGCAGTTGTAAACAATTGGAATAAAGGTCTAAGGTAATGGTTTTCCCCGTTGTTGATTCCCCTAGTTGTATGTTTCCTATAGTTTTGACTTAGTTGTCTCTATCAATCATGAACTCTCCAGTTATCATAAATCTCTCTCAAGCAATTATGATAATTTACTAGACGCACTCTCTCAAGCTACGCTAGCTAGATTCACATTACAGTTCACTTTAGATTGCACCCGAGGTATCGTTATCTCTAATCCAACCTCTAAACCCTCGGTTATGACTCTCGCCTATACTCCGGGAGTGATGTTGTTCAAACAACTACCTAAATATGCACTCTCTCTTGAACAGATACACACTAAATAGGAACAGCTAATTGATGACCTTTCAATCAACTACAACAAGAACGTAGTTGAACAAATAGAGATTAACAACCAAATCAAAACTATATTAATATAACAACGAGTTTATCCCCAACGGGTTTCACCAAAACCTTAGGTTAAAAGATTTAGCTACTCATAACAATGATAAAAACTACAAAAGAATTCATGAACAATGTAAAATAGGAAGAAGAAGAAAAAACTCGTAGAAGAATTCCCCCGCCTTGCTCCTCTTGTGTCTCTGCCTCCTTAGGTCGAATTTGTGTCCAAAATGTGTTCAATCCGCTAAAAATAACGCTCTCCCATGTATATATACTAAGTAGGGTCGGGCCCAAATAATTATACCTTCTCCTACGCGAAAAAGGACAAGTTTCCAGGCCGTTACTAGCGCGGCCGCGCTAATCTCGCGCTAGTGGGGTCTTAATCTGCCCCATTCCGCATCAGGTTCGCAGTCGCAGTTTCGATCGCGTTTTTGACCCTGTTCCGTTTGGAATTTGGAAAAACGTATTACATGAAAGTTGTAGCCATTTGAGTTAGATTTCCAACCATATATTATATAGACCAAATGGAGTTCGGAGAAAAAAGGTATGTCCATTTTACTAGACAGTGCACAATATGCCTCCTCGAGTCTTCGTTTGTTCTCAACTATCAAATTTGACCCCCGAACACGATCCCGACTTAATTCTTTGAGCTTTTACTCAGACTTCAAAGCTCCAAATCACTTAAATTCATTCCATAACATCTATATAGCTCGGAATCACTCCTACACGACATAAAATACACAGTTAGTGCAAAACACTAGCGATTAAAACTCAAACTCAATTAAAGTGCAGTAAACTAGAGTGTAATAAGCGACTAAAATATGTAATTATATCCTATCATCAACACCCCNCTCAAGAATATTTGAAATAGACTAAGCACTAAAGCGTAACATCTTCACCTCAAGATTTGACTCACAAGTACCACGCATTATTCACAGCTCACCCACTTACTCTAACATAGAGGTCACTGACATTACCTTTCCTTCATGAATCAAGTGCCCTCACACAACAAAAGAGAGTAGTTCCACACAATAAAATTTAAGAACACATAGGAACTTAAGATAGAAAGAATTCACTCACTCTCAGAAATAACATTCATGTGCCACAAAAGATGCACCATAGGCTTGCCCGTAGTGTACTACTCTACTAATCGAGTTCATTCAGTCTAGGATCAAGTAGGACTTTATTTGGTTGTAATGTAGGCTGCGGGACGGGTGTGATATATATAGATATAAGAGTGTCTACACCTCCCTAAGCACTTTAATACATATACTTTAACATTCAAACTCCATACTTATGTCAAACCAAACTCCGCATTCACATCAATGTATGTTACCCCATACTTCTTTAAGTACAATTACATCAAGAGTCACCAATTATCAAGGCTATAGATTTTTTTTTCACAACAATACAACTATTTTTTTATTCCTTTTTTTTCAAGTGACTCTTACTTTTTCAAAACAGTGCACCTTTCTCCTTATTTCATTAGTTCCACTCAAAAGCCAAACCAACCACCCCACACTTTAACTTTTACACAATTCATAACAATTCAAGTGCTTATGAGAGGTTAAAAGGTTCAAATAGATAGTCCATTCAAATAATTGGATAAGGCTTGTAATGTGGTTGCCAAAGAAATAGGATTACAGGCTCAAAGGGGTTAACTACGATAAGTAACAATTAGGCGGGTAAAATATACATAGCTGGCTTAACAAAGAAACGCCTATATCACTTCCAAGACTGAACAAAACTACTATTTCGCTTTGCAAACACACGGGGCAAGTTCTAGACATCAAATGCAATGCACAGAATAACACACAAACCTCACACACACATGGCACATAACTCACTCAGGATTGGATCATCAAGACACTCTAGTCAAAACAGTTAAGAAAATTTAAAATCATACAATTTAAGGTACTTATACAAGAGTAAAAAACTGAGCCTAAGCGTAACAACCAAAGTACTCACTATTCTCAAGGAATAACAAAGTCAAGACTTCAATTCAATACACAACACAATGGCTCCTCTTTCTAAAAAAAAAACTAACTACACCCGGTTCAAATAAAACCCTTGAAAAAGAACCGCGGTCAAAAGAAAAACCAAGGGGGAGTTGCTACACTACCTAAAAAGAAAATAAAAAATCTTTTTTTTCCTTTAGACTTAAATGACTCAAGAAAATTGTCTAATAGATCCATCGTCGGGAAAAGTCCAATCTTTTCTATTTATGTAAAAAAAATTATTCCATTAAACTGACACAACTAAAATAGAATAGAAAGCCACACAAACAATTTCCTCACCCCACACTTAAAATTGTGCATTGTCCCCAATGCACACCCATACATACAAGAGGGTAAAAGAAACTCCCTGGTAGACTAAAAGCCGAAGCACTAGCATCTCATGGGGTACTCAGACTTCTTCCAGGCCTGGTCCTTCGTGCGGATACCTCACACTTAGTTCCAACCAATGGTTTGTTGTTGAATCCTTCCAATAGCTTTGCTTTCCATGCTCCTAAAAAAATAAAAAATCGACACTACAAAAATAATATAATACAAAAATAATAAATAATAAAAATAAAAGAAAGCAATAAAGATGGGTTGCCTCCCAACAAGCGCTTGATTTAACGTCGCGACACGACGTGAATCACTTTTTTGCCTCCACCTCGAGCTTATGAATTGAACCCCAAGTTTTGATTCAAGCTTGTGATTATGGTCATGGGGCAGTGGGACGAATCTAACTGGCCCAAGGAAATAATATAGTGTTCTGCATTCCTTGGCCTTTGTATGAGGTATGTAATCCTGACTTTCTGGCAAGAAGAATTCCAGAATATATGCACCTTGTTCCTCATTCCTTGACTCTTCAATTGGTTCGGATGACTCTATTCCCATATCATCATCCAAACATAATGTGAAAAAATATTTGGAGTGTGGATCAATGCGCTCAAACACATGAACTTCAGGACTTTCAACATCCTCAACACCAATCACACTAGAGTCAACTAAATATGTATCATCAATGTCCTTGGCTGGAGGAGTTTTTCTTCCCTCTAAGTGCAAAGGCTCAAATTCGAGCTCCCTTTCCCAAAAACCTTGGCCTTCAAGAGCAAGTACCCACTCTGCCAAGTCTTCTCCATTAGCTTCATATAGGTTCATGAGACAAGCTGATAGAGGATCCTCAATGTTCGACCCTGAAAATAGCCCCTTGTTCTGCAACAAGTGCAACATGTTATCCGTGATCTGAAAAGATTCAGCCTGTATTTGTGGGACTACTATTGCTGTGGCCAAATTTTCCGCCGTGGATTGTGCCCAGTCATATAAAAGAAGTTCAATATATGAATAAAATCAAAGAAAATTGACTACACTTAAGAATTTTGTATTTTCCTCCAACTACAATTGATAATACCGTTTATTCCCCGGCAACGACCCCAAAATTTGATCACGCTCAACTATGTCTAATAAAAGACTAAGCGGGCATTGCAAATATAATCCGAGGTATTATGCCCAGAGTCGAATCCCACAGGAATTAACGTATCAAGAGAAGCTTTTAAAGTACTAAATTCTTATTAGTCAACCTCCTCAAACTTTATGAATAACAATTGGTGGTGTGATTACTACTACAGCTAACTGAATCTATAAAACTAAGAGTAACTAACAAGCAATTGTAAGCAATTGGAATAAAGGTCTAAGATAATGGTTTTCCCCGTTGTTGATTCCCCTAGTTGTATGTTTCCTATAGTTTTGACTTAGTTGTCTCTATCAATCATGAACTCTCCAGTTATCATAAATCTCTCTCAAGCAATTATGATAATTTACTAGACGCACTCTCTCAAGCTACGCTAGCTAGATTCACATTACAGTTCACTTTAGATTGCACCCAAGATATCGTTATCTCTAATCCAACCTCTAAACCCTCGGTTATGACTCTCGCCTATACTCCGGGAGTGATGTTGTTCAAAAAACTACCTAAATATGCACTCTCTCTCTCGAGCAGATACACACTAAATAGGAACAGCTAATTGATGGCCTTTCAATCAACTACAACAAGAACGTAGTTGAACAAATAGAGATTAACAACCAAATCAAAACTATATTAATATAACAACGAGTTTATCCCCAACGGGTTCCACCAAAACCTTAGGTTAAAAGATTTAGCTACTCATAACAATGATAAAAACTACAAAAGAATTCATGAACAATGTAAAATAGGAAGAAGAAGAAAAAACTCGTAGAAGAATTCCCCCGCCTTGCTCCTCTTGTGTCTCTGCCTCCTTAGGTCGAATTTGTGTCCAAAATATGTCCAATCCGCTAAAAATAACGTTCTCCCATATATATATACTAAGTAGGGTCGGGCCCAAATAATTATACCTTCTCCTATGCGAAAAAGTACAAGTTTCCAGGCCGTTACTAGCGCGAACGCGCTAATCTCACGCTAGAGGTCGCGCTAGTGGGGTTTTAATCTGCCCCATTTCGCGTCAGGTCCGCAATTGCAGTTTCGATCGCGTTTTTGACCCTGGTCCGTTTGGAATTTGGAAAAATATAAAATATGAAAGTTGTAGACCTTTGAGTTAGATTTCTCACCATATATTATATAGCCAAAATGGAGTTCGTAGAAAAAAGTTATGTCCATTTTACTAGACAGTGCATAATATGCCTCCTCGAGTCTTTGTTTGTTCTCAACTATCAAATTTGACCCCCGAACACGATCCCAGCTTAATTCCTTGAGCTTTTACTCATACTTCGAAGCTCTAAATCACTTAAATTCATTCCATAACATCTATATAGCTCGGAATCACTCCTACAAGGCATAAAACATACAGTTAGTGCAAAACACTAGTGATTAAAACTCAAACTCAATTAAAGTGCAGTAAACTAGAGTGTAATAAGCGACTAAAATACGTAATTATAGCCTATCATCAGTTTCTGATCGATTTCGATCGGTTTTTGTGGACGATTTTTAGTAGTTTTCTAGTAGTGTGTTACGATTTTGCCCTTATTTTTTTAATCTATTAGGACTCTGTTTCTTGAAAGAAGGGAAAATGTGTTGTTAGCTTGAACATGCATCTTGATTTTTCGATTCCAACAAGTAATATCAAAGTTAATGAATTCGAAACCAGATTGATGACAGATTCAGACGGATTCAAATCAAGAAGAACCCCGCGAGGTTAATGAAAATTTATCTAAAAAGTTTGAACGTGATGCTACATGTGGAGATAAATTACAATCACAAATGTTCAAAATTATTGTTGCTGCATCTATATAGAAATAAAAACCTTTTTTTAATCCATGTTTGGGCCACTTTTACCCCATGCTAGTTTTAAGTCATGCCTACTTGTAATGTAAGGGTACCAATGCTCGTTTTATCTCATGTTTATTTTTAATGTATGAGCTACTTTCAACCAATATCAGTTTTAGCTCATGTTTATTCCCAATGCGTGGGCTCCTCCTAACCAATTCTTGCCTTCTTTCAATAAATACCAAATTTTCTCAACTTATACCTATTTTTTTTATCATGGCAAGCAACGATAATGAAAGTTATGTGAAAAAGGTGGTACAATTATCAAGAAAATTTAGGTCAAAGGGAGAATTTTAAGATTTTTTCATGAAATTATAATATGTTCTCTTTTTTGAAAGAAGGGAAAAAGACTCCTAAAAGGAATAAATTTTCTTCGGATGCTATATCCTTTTCTTCAAGGAAAAGTCTTCGACATTTACAAATTGAGGATATTTTTCTAACAACCACAACAAAAACAACAATATCCACAATATAGTCTTTTAAAGAGTTTTGTTTAGGGGGAGAACTTATTGTCACAACGAGTTCTTTTTCTTTTAATATTAATAACTTTTTTATAGCTCACTTGCCCAAATCATATTAATATAATATCCCATTTTATATAATTCTTTTGTCGTCTGATTTAACGCCCATCTAACTTTATATTGTTAGCTTCCGCATGCACCATATTATTTTGAGCCCAACAATAATTATTTGATGAATTCGCACCACAAAATGAATGATCGAGAAACTAAGGACATTGCTAATACTGATAGGAGCTTCCGCTGAAGCAATTGTAGCAGCTCTATGTTTGAATTCCTTTATTCATTTAATTTAATTAGTTCGTGAAGAAAAATAAATCAAATATTTAGTTTGCAGGATCATCTTATTTGTTTCACTAGTTAGACAGTGCAATCATGTGCATATAAATATGAGGTGACAATCTATGATCGTAGCTATTACAAATATGTTTCCAATGCTCGGTAGAAAATCGTGTTCTTCTCACGAAGGAGAGTTTGGTTTTAATTTTAATTTTATTCATCTTCAATTCTTGTTTTCATTTAAAAAGAAGAAAGCATTATGAAATAAATCAATTTATGATTTTAAACTTATGTTAGAAACTAAATCTCCAAACTTTAGTGTAATTAAATATTAAAGTAAGAACTCAAGAAAAGAAAGTGAAAAATTGGCGACTCTAAAAAGAAACAAAGAAAAACTCGGACTAACCCACCTAAGTTCCACTTTACTTATTAGGAGTCGTGGGCTAGAGCCAATTCAACCCTTTTGTTGGAAAATTCGCACTTTTGGCCCGTCGGTCAAAGCTAATGACATTCGCTAGCTAAATGTATAAAAAAATATGCATAACATATATATATTATATATTAAATATGCAAAATATATATTTTGCTGGCTATTATTTTTTGAAGAAGCTATATTGCATAGACCTTCTTTAACATTTAGCTCAATATAGTTCATTTTGTCTGGTAACTCATACATAGAAATGACACTAGGTAGTACCTGTAGCACCCTTATGGCCTTATTGAAGATATTTTTAGTTTTAACAATTATTTAAAGTTTAGGCAGCTTTGGTAAACTACAAAGGAGACCTATCATTGCACTGCTTCGTCTTTCTATTTCTTATACATTCAGGTCTATCGTCTTCCTATTTCTTATACATTCAGGTCTAAAGTTGGGCTCTGCCAAAACCTAATTTTATACCTCATGTCTAAGTTTAATCTTTGGTTTTTAATACTTTAGACTTGCGGTTCATAGTTAGACTTTGACACAGTTAGAAAATGTACCGAACTGACCGGCCGTTTTGAGTATCTGCACTTCGCTCGTTTATTTGAGGACATGAGTAGCTCCATGTGATGTATCATGACTTATGTGAATCGTCGGTTTTGGTTTTCAGATTATTCGGAATTGATTTGGAAGAATGATTCTCAGCTAGAAGCTTTAAATTTGAAAGGTTTGACCAAGTTTTGACTTTTTTAAATTTGACCTCGGATTGAATTTCTGAGGGTTCCGTTAGCTCCGTTAGGTGATTTTGGACTTAGGAACACGTCCGGATCGTGATTTGGAGGTCCGTAATGGAATTTGGCTTGAATTGGCGAAAGTTGGAATTTTGGAACGTTCGACCGGGAGTGAACTTTTGATATAGGGGATGGATTCTGATTCCGGAAGTTGGAGCAGGTCTGTAATGTCAAATGTGACTTGTGTGCAAAATTTGAGGTCAATCGGACGTGAATTGATAGGTTTCGACATCAGTTGTGGAAGTTGAAGTTTCAAAGTTCAATGATTTTGAATTGAGGTGTGATTCATCATTTCGATGTTGTTATGTGTGTTTTGAGACCTCGAGTAGGTCCGTGTGATGCTATTAGACCTGTCGGTATGTTTGGACCGGATCCCGAGGGGCTCGGGCGTGTTTTGGATTGATTTCGGATCATTTTTCATTCCATGTTGCATTGCTGAGAATTTTCTAGTTTTGTTATGACCGCACCTGCGGAGTGTTGAGCGCAGGTGCGGAGCCGCAAAAGCGGTAATGCTGTCGTAGAAGCGAGAAAGGGAGATGGGCGATAGGATCGCAGGTGCGGGTGCTTGGACGCACCTGCGCAATCGCACATGCGGTTCAGGTGCGCAGAAGCGCGATCGCAGAAGCGGCTTAAAGACCGCATGAGTGAGGTTTTGCTGAGTGAGGATATTTCGCAGAAGCGAGGAATTTCTGCAGAAGCGGTGGTCGCAGGTGCGATAATTTGACCGCAAATTCGGAATTGCTGGGCAGAAGTTCTAAAAATCGAGGTTTTGGTTCTTCCTTCATATTTCAACATTTTGGACTCGGATTGAGGCGATTTTTGGAGCACTTTTTGTCACAAGGATTTGGGTAATTGTTCTCTACTCGGTTTTGATTATATTCCATGAATCTATCTTCATTTTTGGCAATTGGTTGATGAATTTTAATGAGGAAATTGAGGGGTTTGGCCTAAGATTTCATAATATGAATTTTTGAGTTTTGAACACCGAATTGAAGTCGGATTTGAGTGAAACTAGTATGGTTGGACTCGTAATTAAATGGGTTATCAGATTTTGTAAGTTTTTTTGAGTTCCGAGGTGCGGGCTCAGGTTGGGCTATTGGGCTGATTTCGGGCTTTGATTCAAGATTCGATCTTTTATGATCGAGATCGGTTCCTTTAGCATAGTTTGATGTGTTTTAATTGTTATTGGTCAGTTTCGAGCCGTTTGGAGGTCGGAACACGCGAGGTGGCATCCTTGGAGCATCGCTTGGCCTGCTCGGCATTGGTATTGGCTCGTTCGAGGTAAGTAACTCTTCCAAACTTAGTGTTGAGGGTATGAAACCCCGCATTACGTGTTATGTGATTGGTACTGAGGTAACGCACATACTAGGTGACGGGCGTGTGGGCGCACACCCTGTGAATTGGGACTCTATTGTTCCCATGGCCCTTTATAGTGGCTCTATTTTATTGATATTTGTGTTTTCACCATGTGATAAAATAATTGAGCTGTCAATCATGCTAAATATCATGTTTAGGCTTTATGCTGATATTGTTTGTACCCATAGTGGTCGTTTCTTGCTATCATCTCACTGATTTCCAATGATATTTCGTACTCAGTCATATTCATGCATTCATATCATATCTCAGACTCAATTGTTGTTTATTGATACGTCATATCATTATTGTCGGGCTAGTTTTATGACATTGTGAGCCTGTGAGTGAGACTGGAGAGATTGATGAATGCGTAAGGCTGAGAGCCTGATTATGAGTGACAGTTATGCGATCGAGCTGTACGCCGCATAATGTTATATTGATTGATGCCTGGATTGGCTTATGATGGCACTTGGGTTGTACGAGCCCTTCAGAATCTGTACACACCCCCAGTAAGCGCAGATGATATTATAAAGGGATGAATTTCCCTAGACATGAATTTGTCCTAAGTACTTGATATTTGGAGATGGATTTCTCCACAGGGTTGGATTGCCCTTTTCCCTCGGTACTGGATGACTTATAGTTAGTGTTGTATATGTTCCGGGATGGATTTCCCTGGGCCGTATGAGCCATATACAGTAATGAGTGGTTGAGTATGATGATTGTAAAGTGTGAGACAGTGAGATTGAGTACTCTGAGAGTAGGAGTACACGATTCATCTCTAAGATACATGGCATTGGCATGCGCACATGACATACATGCATAGCGGTGCATTTTTCCTCATGTTGTACCGTATCACATCATGCATGATTTTTTTCACACATTGATATGTGGGCACATAGGGGTGTTTTGTACTTGTTATTTGGAAAGAAAATGAAATTTCTTACTTATTGTCGAAATGATCTTTGAGAAAAAATGACAGTTTTCAAACTATCTCATATGTTACGACGATTTCGCTAGGATTTGAGTTTACACTAATATTCTTGAAAGGTGGAACTATTTTCCACAAACTGTGAAAAAGCTCAGAACTATTACCTCTGAGTTACCTTCTTATTTATATGCTTTACATTGTTATGAACTGCTAGTGGTTATTGGTGTGGGACCCGACCTATGTTTCAGCTCGTCACTGCTTTCAACCTAAGGCTAGGTTTGTTACTTACTCAGTACATGGGGTTGGTTGTACTGATACTACACTTTTGCACATTGCGTGCAGATGTTGGTTGCAGTTGTTGCTGTATTTGAGGATTGCTGGATTTGAAGATGTACCCGCGTCCATGTCGTAGCTGCCCATGTTGTTCGGGGTAGCCTTAGATTAAATTGTGTTGTGTATGTACTTTTCAAACAGACTATGTATTCATTTGATTTCCTCTTTGTAAACTCCATTCTTAGAAGTTCATGATTTGTACTACAAGTCCTTGGGAAATGTAATAGATCCGGATAATTTATTCTGTTTAATTGACTTGTTAACATTATTGAAATTGGATAGTTATTAGTTGGCTTACCTAACGGGTTGAGTTAGGTGCCATCACGACTAGCGAAAATTTGGGTCGTGACAGAAAATTTGAGATTCGCATATCTGATTTTTTTTTTTGGTAAGTAAAATTTTATTTACCAAGCGTAAGTATGTACAAACCAACATATAACAATACTTTCTCTTAGCATAGCTTCAACTGGACATGAAGCCACATCTTGAAGCTACCTAACATTCACTACCTTTCTACCCATACTCCTCATATTCTACCTAGGCTGTTTCCAAGTACCAGTTCAATTATTTCATTGTTCTTATTAGCCTAGGGAAGCAAGTAGCTCTCACATAGATTTCCTGAATGATCAGTCGAGTTATTGCTTTGGCTGATCTTTTCTTCTTCTAGAAAATGACACAATTTTTTTCTTGCCAGGCACGGTAAAACGATGTTGTAAAGGTCATTCTATAAACTGCAGCCCCTCCACTCTTTCCTTTAGCAAACTACTCTATCCATTAAAGCTCTTCTTGCCAATTTTTCATCACTCTGTATATTCCTTGCCAGTATAACAACTGCTGACATATATTCCCAGTGACTTCACTCAAAGAAAAGATGTTGCACTATTTCATTCTCCTTGTCACATTAGGGGCATAGTTGATCTGGAATGATACCTCATTTTTCCAACATGCTTTTTATAGCTAGCCTACTAAGCAATGCTAGTCTCATAACGAAAGTTCACTTTGGCAATCCTTGATTATTGCATACTAGCTTTCCCCATGCCACCTTATGAAAATCACCTTGCATATCTTTATAGATTTTTCTAGTTGAGAATTTTTCCATCTGGTAAACATCTTTTTCAGTGTATCCAGCAGCCTCAAAGTAGTACTTAGCTTTGAATACTTTCTGTATGATCCAAGAAGCATTCTTTGATTCGGTGCCCCATTCATTTTTTCCGTTTATGTAGTATGCGTGTACCCATATCACCCAAAGTTTTTCCTTCTTTGTGCAGATGTTCCATAAGAGCTTACATATTGCTGCTTTATTCCTCATCTCTACATCAATGTATTTAAGTCCCCCTGCTACCTTATGTGCACAAAGCTTTTCCCAAGCAATTAATGCTTTTTAGTAGGTTCAACAACCCTTGTCCACAGATTCTACATATAGCTTTAATGAACTGTATTATTTTCTTTGGTAAGATGAAAACTTGAGCCCAGAAGGTTTGTACAATAAATAGATTACTTTCGCAAGCATAGCTCTTCCTGTATAGGATAGATACTTAGTAGTCCAGTTCTAAATTCTTCCTAGCATCTTGTCGATCAATGGTTTACATTGAACAACTGTTAGTCTCTTTGTGCTTAGAGGAACTCCCAAATATCTAAATGGTAGATCACCTTTAGAGTAACCAAGTAGCTCCAAGATTTGTTTCTAGACCTGGCAAGTAACTCCATCAAAATAGACATGCTTTTGTTTGGATTTTCTACTGCGCCTAAGCCTGCAGAAAAGGTTTGGAACTGATTGTAGGGTATACTTACAAACTGGAGGTCACTTTTCCAAAATAATAGCAGGTCAACAGCAAATCCTAGTTGCACCAGGTTGACATTTGCACATTTAGGATGAAATTTAAAGCTCTTGTTCTCCTTCAAAGGCTTTGATAACCGACTCAAGTATTCCATAGTCATTACAAATAGAAATGGGGACCAGGGATCTCCTTGTCTCAGTCCTTACTTTGCCTCAAAGGGTGATGCTGGCTTGCCATTGATAAGGATTGAATATGAGACTAAACATACATGTGTCATTATCCATTTGACAAATATCTCATGAATCCCAGCAACTTCATCATTTGCTCAATGAAAACCTATTCAATAGAATGATAAGCCTTATAATGATTGTTAATTTTGAATTTTTTTGTATAAGGACCTAAAACGGCTAGTTGTGTACGCGTTCACTCGACATAGTTTGTCGAAAACATCCTAGATTGACATAATTCTTTCTATTTGTAATTCATCAGATTTTAATTACTAGTTTAATCACTTCTCTTAATTTCATAATTATGGCCTATATATAATTTAAAATTTTAAAATTTGACTATTATTATTATTATTGCAAGTATCAAATTATTTTGATGTCCTTTTTGCAGCGATACTAGTCAATAATAAAGTAAATATTAAAAAATTGTAATGCATGATAACATAATAGGTTTTCTATGATAACATTTTCACATTTATTAGAAATAAAGTGTTATTTCTATATGATATTATTTATTTTTAGTATGTTTTAAAAAAAGATATATTAGTATATTTAAACTTTTACATTTTAAAATTCTCGTATCACCCTTAATGTTATAGCAATTAAAAAAATATAATAGTCAAAAGTTGATGGACATTTTTATTGATAAATAGTTGTACAACCAAGGAATCGAGGCAAGCCTAAGCTCCTTCAAATGATAATTTTGATACGTACCAAAAGTATTATATTTCTTTCTCAAAATTTGTGTTTGCCTACCCCTTTAACATTTGAACAAACTCCATTTCATTATATAAGCAGTGGCGGATCTAGCCTTCTGGTACCAGATTCAATAAAATCCAAAACTTTCGATGTGGAGTATAAATTTATGTGTAAAACTTGTTTAAAATTACTATAATTAGTAGATATGAACCCATAATTATAAAAGAAAAATAGATTTAATGATAAAAACCTTAAAAGCTGAACTCGTGGAGTTTAAATCATGAATCCGGTTGTGTATTCTAAAGTTCGGACCCAGTTCTCAAAACAAAAACCTGTTGTTATATCAACGTCTGTGGTTACAACAATTTGTAACTCGCTGTATGTTATAAGGATTTTATCAGATTCACGAATCAAAATTTTGTTTTCCAATTTGCAATATCTGTAAGCGCAGCAATCACCACGGCGCAAAATAGCAGTGCCAGGAGAAGACCTAACATACTGATTTACCGGAACGCCGGCACTGGTAGATCGACAATTTCGTTATATGTTAAACTCAAAGAAATTACGAGTTGCAACCAAACCTCAAGATAAATTAGTACCGCAGTTCGAACTAATGGTGAAATTTAGGAAGACCTTGAACTAATTCTACGATCATAGAGATTTTTTAATGGAAAAATTTCACATTAGAACAATGGGGCTCCTTACTTTTCAATTTTATAGCTCATGTTTCAATTTACAACCAACTAGCCCCAAAATAATAGGTTAAGATTCAACATCCAACTCCAATAGTTCTCGAAATTACTATTTAATTTTTCAAAAGGATTGCTCAAACTATTAAGTTAATTTTCGAATAAGTAACTGTGACTCAAATATTAGTTCAACAAATCAAGTCCATTTGGGTGTTGAAAATTAGATTTTTAACAAGCTTAAATATGTGGGTTTAAATTTCGAATTTGATTTTGTGAGAAATTTAGAGTGGGTGTTATTTAGACTTGTTAGAAATAATGTAAGGATGTTGTATATAAAATTTGAAGTCATTCAATGGAGATTTGGACTGGTTTTGAACAAGAATTGCATCTGAAAATCGTGGAAGAAGTTCGTTTGTAGACGTTTGTATAAAGGTGTATAAAAGTGTATAAGATATGTTTATACACTCATATACACTATTATACAAGATTATACAAAAACTGGCTTCGTCTTCTTCCTTGCGTCTTTTCTGAAATTTAGCTCAAATCTACTCCAAAATCACTTCAAATTTAAATTTTGAACTCCTTTTGATATTTTCAATCAATGGAACACTACCCAATCCAAACAATTAACAATCTAAAAAAAATCTTATTTTCGAAAGCAAAGCTTTGAATGGCCTTCAATGGTGGGATTCTACTCTTCAATTTTCTTACATTGCAACGCGGTGACACATGAGGAGAAGCAGAAAATACACGGTCCCTTGAAGCATATGTAGAAGATGTGAGAAGAAGAGAGAATGAAAGTAATGGTTGTAAGAACACAATGTTAACTCCATAGCTTTTAGAAGTAATAGTTGTAAGAACACATGTTTTAAATTTGCTAGTGCTTTCAAATATGTACAATCTGGGCTAGATTGGATAAAACTTAAAAACATGGGCCATTTTTATTATGGTGTGAAGTCACATGTATTTTATTGTAATTCTTTCATTTTTAATTACCATAAAGTAGCCTAATTGTATATTTTCACACTGTATCAGAGGCAGAGTCAGAATTGTAAGCTTATATGTTCGGAATTATAATCCTTTTAAGTTACCGGGTTCTAAATTAATAATTTTTACTACATATTTAATAGAAACTTAAGACAAATGCATGATTTGACTCAAACCTACAGGATTCGGCCGAACCCATAGCCGAAACTGTGGCTCCGCCTCTAACTGTATGCACATAGAACTTGTAGAGCAAAAATTATCTTAACATTGTTAAGGCATGTAAAAAAATATCCAAATATAAATATCTATAATATGTGAGATTAGTAACTTAAAAAAATAAGGCAAGTAGCTTATAACAACAATGTATACGGTCGAAATCGGGTGCGATCGATTTCGAGGTCTCTTATGACATCAAGGATAGGTCTGAGGAAAAATTTCGAGAGGAGTTTATCGAATGACAATATCGAAGGGTAGGAATATATCGGAGCAAGGATAAGGGAGAGACCCGACGAAAGAAAGCACGGGAATTCTCAAGGATACATGACTAGGGCTGACAAGCGCCTGCAAAATAGTACGAGTCTATACTAGGTCAATAAATGATTGCACCAACTGTCCCCTCTTATAATAAATGCTAATGTACTATGTTGGGATTTCTACTTCTATAAAAATGGGACCCTTGTCATTTCTTGGGGGACACATGATATTTAATACAAGGAACAAGAACATTTTCTGCTTTCTACTTAACATTCCTTATTATCCTTTTGTTAGCTCATTTACTTACATTTATTGCATTTCATCAATTGTTCTTCATTCATAGCTTATTATTGATCATAAATAGAATACCTAGAAGCCCACAAAGCTGTTTTAGCTTCATCGGTTGTCCACCGTTAACCCCGAGCCTCGATCTCGAGGACCTGCTTAGGCCAACATCGAACCTCGGATTGGAGGCAGCCTGATTTGCTTATTTTTGATTTCATACTGCTCTTACTCCATTAGTTTCGATCACTCTTAGTATCAACTGCTTATCAACTAGCATTAAAATAAATAACATATTTTTAGAACCATAAATCAAATTTTATCGTAGTTACCATTTTCATGGTAAACAGTTTGGCGTCCACCGTGGGGCTAAAAATAATAGTGATTGTTTTAGTGCTGGTTCACTGAAAAGCACAAGTTACTTTTCACACTTTTTCTTGCCCAAGAATCTTTGATTTCAGGTCAAAATGTCATATTCAGCGAATGCATACGAAGGTAGCAGCTCTGAGAACTTTGGGGAGAATGGTATAACCATCCCAAATGCTGGTATACCGTTGCAAAACCACGGTTTCACATTGGAGCTAACCCCTGTAGACGCGGACTCGAGCAGCTCCCAACACGAAGATACAAGTTCCCACACCGACAGGAATGCGCACCGAGAGGATCGACGCGAAGCACGGGGAACTATCACACGAAGGGAAGGAGGAGCCAGCCTCCGTATGATCTTTGGAATGCTACAGGCACAATAAGCGGCTATTACTCAGCTGCAAAACCATAAGAAGATCTCGAGCGCGGTGGCATCAGGAACGACTTCTCGAATACGGCAATTGTCAAAAAGGTCAGATGATAATGGATCAACAACCAACCTCGCTATTATGAAGACACTCGAGGGCCTCGTAAAGAGGATATAATCAAGGTTCCTGGAGAGAGAACCGGAGTCATGCATGGTAAGATATCAACCTTATGTCAAGAAACGGGGGGACCGAGAAGCGACAGACACCATGAGAAGCGACACGTCCCAAATCAATAGAAGGGTGGACTAGGGGTGGGCATAAAATTCGAAAAACCGAATTCCGAACCGAACCGAATTAATTCGGTATTTCGGGTTCGGTTATTTCGGTATTTCGGTCTAATTCGGTATTAAATTTTGGGTATTTCAGTATTTCGGTTCGGTTTTCGGTATTACAATTTTAAAAATTCGGTATACCGAATATACCGAAATTTTAAGTATATATTTTTTTGGACCCTACCTATACTAACACACCTAGTGTCCAACCCAATGTAATTCCCATTTCCCGTCGCCCCAAGCCCAGCCCAATGTAATTCCTAGTTGGTACTTCTTGTGCTTGTTCTAGACTGCTGTGAATCACAGTGAATGTGATGTAGCGTTTGTAGCGTTTATAGAGCTGTTTCTAAATGCAACAGCTTTTGTAGCGTTTTAAGGCATTTTGGGTGTTAGTTCACTTTCTATTATGTTTTAGCTTTAGTAATTACTGCATCTTCTTAATTATTATCGTTTGTTCCTGCCAAAAGATATTTTCTACTCTATGTGCTCTTTTGGCGAAGGGTATAAAGAGGATATTTGCGTTGGTATTCATAAACCGAATACTTTACCGAAACCGTACCGAACCAAAATAATAAATACCGAACCGTACCGAACTAATTTGGTACGGTATTTGGTATACACAATTGATAAACCGAATACCGAACCGAAATTCTTAAATACCGAACCGAAATACCGAATGCCCACCCCTAGGGTGGACCGAGGTCAAACCCCCCAGGACTGGTGAACAAAGCTAGAACCAGCAGGTACCCAGAACCGGCGGAAGTGCCCTCATCGTCCGAATACAACTTCGGCACTGGCGCTACAGATATTGTAGTGGCTATGGGTGGAGTTAGGGACACCAGATGGGCAAGGCCCATATTATCAGACCCTTCACGGAGAAACCCTGATCTGATGTTCGAATTCCACGGTATGCACGACCATAGGACCGAAGACTGTAGGCAGCTCTGGAAGGAAGCAACCCGACTAATTAGCAAAGGATACCTTTGGGAATTTGCTGACAGCCGAGTCATAAAACACACTCAGGGAAGAAAAGCAGCTTGAAGGAGCGTAGTGGGGAAACTACAACACATCGACTGCGCAACCGTCGGCGTGACCGACGTTTCTCAGAGACCCGTGACCAAGCAATAAAAATATCCACAACAACGACGAGATTAGTTCGGGACCAAAAGATGTGGAAAGGTAAGAAAACCTTGGCCCGGGGTGTAACAGGCGCTCATCCGAGAACGAGGTATGCAATCCCCTACCTACTAGAAGACAGATATCCCCGAGTTATCGGGACGGCTGGCCAGCTGGGCCATCAAACTTGAAGGACGTGTTATCGAGTTATCGGCCCGAGTCGGATACTAAAATCCCAAATTTAGGCAGGCTTTGTTGCCGACTTACACCTGCCTCGAGTGGAGGAAGAACCTATGGTAAAAACGGACATATCTTCTAGAATATGGACCCCGTTTCCCTGAGCGGCCTCGAACAAAAAAGAGGTCAGACTTGGCATAATTCCGAGGCTGCCTACGGACGACGTAATCGGATAACCTACAAAAACTATAAAACCGACTAACGACGAAGCCGAGTATGAGGTTGTGACTGCAGGTCTGAAATCGGCCGAAGGCCAGGAGTCGAAGTCACCCGGGAAAAGTATGGTTCCCTCATAGTAGCAAGTCAGATAAGAGAGAGCTTCGAAAAAGCGAAGCGCAAAAGTGCTCGAACATGATTTAGGTCACGCCACCAAGTCACATGGAGTAAACCATGATATGGAAAGCAAAGCGGCAAGGCTGGTACCCTCTCAAAGCTCGTTAAAAGCAGTGATCTGCTCCCCGGAACAGTCATCCAGCTGTCCAAAATCGACTCCGCCATCCCGATTCTTACTCAGCAAACTGATGACATAGGTCACGCGCTTCAAATAACCATGAAGGAACCTGCAGAAGTCATCCTGGCACCCCTTTTCCTGACCAGAAAGATGACCAAAATGGTCCCGTCACCGTGACTATTTGTGAAATAGAGGGAGGACGTCATTGGGCCTCTACCAACAACGCCAGGTAAAGCTAGACTTACTCTATTTTATGACTACCTATTTCTCAAAGTGGGAAGAATTGCATGCCTTCGAAAAAGAAAGGAGAGGAAGAAGTCGTTAACTCGGCGCGGGACCATAGCGGGCTTCGGCGCCACAATGACAAACCTACATGACATATCCTGCAACAAAGGGAAGCAACCAACCGGAAATAGGGCCTCCCGAGAATCATAAAATTTGGAGGATCCTGCCAATGCCTCACCACCCTCATACTAGCAATCTGGCCGAGTCCACGAGCCGAACCGTCATTTAAAATTTGAAAAACAAGTCAGAAAAGGCAAAAATAAGACGGAGGGAAATTTCGCCCTAAGTCCTACGGGCATGTCAAACAACTCCAAAATCGAAGCATAGGAAAAATGTCGTCCTTTCCGGTGTCTATGTCCTAGCTCTTAACATCATCCGAAGTAGTGAAGACAAATGTTAGAATCCGGCATGCTACTGATAATTCAAGCAACAAGGCCATGAATGCATCCCTCGAACTAATAGATAAAAAATGAGGAGCCTTGCCGGTCCGAACGGCCACCCAAAGGCAAAAGTCACTCACCGACATTTAGGAGTCGGGGACTTGGTCTTAAGAAAGGCCATCCTAAAATATTCGAAACCCTAATGATACAGGATCGATCCAGGCCGGAGCTGGGAAGGTTCGTACCGCGTCCTCGGGAAAATCGATAAGAAATCATACATGATTGGCATCACGGAATGCAAACAGTCTCCGAACAATTTGAACATATCTACGCTCAAGCGCTCCTGCTGCTAAAGTAAGACTATGCTCACGTTTTCATTCATATGTTCCGAACTAACTTTTACAGATACCCGACGGAAGACGTTCAAACGTCCGTCAGCTCCAAAAGATCCTTGGGATTCAAAAGCATACGTTGCACTCTTTTCTTTCGATCGGGTTTTATCCCTAAAAAGGGTTTTACTGACGATGTTTTTAACGAGGCAATATTTATGCGCTATCCAGGGAAAGCTCAATCAAGTATTCAAGGCTCCTCCCCAATCAACCTCGAATACTGGGGGGCATACCCTCCCCCTAGGAGGTCGCCTCTTCACAAATCGGAGAAAATACCGAAGAAAGTCTCGGTAGGAGAATAATGTAACGGGTCAAACGGTCAAGAGAATCGTTCTTGCATAGATGATCGAGCCCTCAACGACGAAAAATATGTACACATGTATCGAATAATCAAAAGAAGCATCTTCTATGCAAAGCTTTGCGCTTACAAAAGGATTTCTCGTCACCAGTAACGGCTCTAGAGCCAAAATATTCCCAAACATTTGGGGACTGACACCAAAAACACAAGTGAGGCAGTAAAATCCTGAATGGGTAACCTCGAGCCTAAAAGTGATCCGAGGGAAGTTTCAAGACCGCAAGTCCTCAGGACATAATCAAAACTATAAGCCCTGAGGGCGTGACCAAGATTGTAAGACCTCGAGTAAGGCATATCCAAATCATACGAGGCCCAATCCTGATTACAAAGCCAAGGCTATATATTCGAACTTGTAAGACCCCTAAAAAGGCATACCCTCGAATATAGATGTCGAGGATACGTCATTCGGGGGCTAAAGGCTCCGACCAAACACGACGAATCCGGTCGAAAGGCTCCGTCCAAAACTTAAACGACTCCGGTCGATAGGCTCCGGCCCAACTAATACGATTCGGGGATGCCCGACCATCGCCATGAAATCAAATCCTTATAAATTATTTCGAAAAGAACCTGTTAAAATCATGCTACCTTCGGTGTAAGCAAAAAGAGCTTCGATCATTTTCATGTCAGCTCTCAAGAAAGAGCTTCGAACATTTTCATGTCGTCTTGAAAAAAGAGCTTCGATCATTTTCATGTCAGCTCCAAAAAATGAAAAGGCTCGAGACAATTCAGTCGTAGGGCGAAACCTTCCGAGGTATCCGTTTATCGTCACATAACGACTCATAATCGAGGTCCTTATTGGATTGTCGAAGAGTTGGGCAAACACAAAACTTCAAATAAATCTTTAAACGACAAATACAGCCATACTTAAGGTCGTTTCGACCCAATGTTAAACTCAAAATAAACCTAAAGGGTCAATGAGCTCGAGCCATAACCCGACTCAAAGACTAAGCCCGAAAAAGGTTAACTAAAAAACGCGTAAGAGACTTGACGCCAACTTAAAAAGCCTCAGGGCTAACTCAAAACCTAAGGGTCGATGAGCTCGAGTCATAATTCGACTCGAGAACTGAGCCTGAAACGGCTAACAAAAGTTCCTAAGGGCAAACGTATAAGAGCCTCCAGGCCGACATCATAAAGCCTACGGGCCAGTTGAAGGTCACATCGACCCCACATTTTGAAAGCGTGAACGCCAACCTGGAAAAGCCTCAGGGATGATTCAAAAGACCTAGAGGTCTAAGAACACTGTCCAAGACTCGATTCGGGGACTGAAACCTGAGTGGTCAAATCCCCTGGCCATGGCGATCTATTGAGCATTGCAATCTAAAGGAAAAAGCAAAAGTGAAAACAATAGATGATGGAAAATGAAAGGCTTCTTATATATACGGAAAGATTGAAGAAGCATATTTATAGGACTCATGTCCTGAGCCCATGCAGAGAAGAAACAAATATAACTCTAATCTACCACCAGAGTTGTGTCTTCGGCGTCCCCCTGGGAGGTCATGCCCCAGTGATTCCAACCCCAGCCTCAGGTTCTCTAACGACCCCTTCCCCCTCGGGGACTTCGCCATCATCTTCCGAGCCGTCACTCCATTCACCCTGAGAAGTAATCAAGGCATCGACCTCCTCTTCCAGGGGCTTCACCCTCTCGATCTCGGTAATCAGATCGATGCCCCCGACACGAATATCCTCGTGGGTTCGCCTCCGAGATTTTAATCGGGAATACTTCACAACTTAGGCTAGTTTCAAGTCAGCCTCTTCGGACACCTTCCTAGCATGAGTATTCGCTGCAACAACGTCCTCTTTATACGAGGAAACAAGCGCCCCAACTTTAGCTCTGGCTGCAGATAACGCGGCAACCGATACGGCGAGGCGATATTTGTATCTATTGCACTCCGCCCTCGCGTCATGAAGTTGATGCTCGACCAAGGTCACCTTCCCCCTGAGAGTGCCTCTCTCGGCAATCATCTCTCTCACGTGCTGTTTGAGTTCGAGAATCTTGACACCCTGGGCTCGGATTTCCTCCTTCATTAGAGCATTTTTCTTTTCAAACTGCAAAAAATATCCCAAGATGTGTCATGACACCATAGTTAGGTAAACGCACATACATAAACAAAAAGAAGTTATTTTACCTGCTCAACAAGGCAAGCCCTCTCTCTGGATGTCGCCTCCAAACAAGCCCGAAGATTGCAGAGCTCCTCTTCTTTCTCACTAAAGCGGCCTCTGAGCTCGTTAGCCTCCGAAGTAAGATTACTGCACTCACCCTCATAGAGAGCCAACTCGGCTTGAAACTTCGCAAAAGTCTGGTCATAAAACACCTTGGCCTGAAAGCACGGGTGAAACAAAATAAGAAGGATAAGGATCGAAACACCTAGTAAACTTGCAAAAGGATACATGTTCGCGGAGTCTGTCAAGCTCGCTGAAAATGAATGAGGTATCAGGTTCGGAATTCTCCTCGTCCGTAATACACAGGTTTTCAAACACGTATATGCCCTCAACAGACGCTCCCGTATCAGGAAACTCGTTATTTCGGGCATCCTGCGATTGGTCCGAAGGAAAAGCCGATTTTGGGGGAAGTCACTCACATCAATGGCCTCGGATAGAACAATCGGGGCCTTCCCTCGCCTTTGAGGAACCTCAGGACAAGGCGCCCCCAGACCTGCAACCCAGTGTGTATCAGCTCGGGGGGAATCTCGGATAATATCCGATCCGGGAACATTGTCTGGATTATCTCCGACAAGCTTCTCGACCCTAGATTGGGCAGTTGCCGCATCAAAATCTGACCTAAATACCTCAGGCTCGATGGCGGTCAGCTCAGCTAGATGCAGAGTGGCCGGGTTTTCTCTTCCCACGAGCACCTCCTCACGACCAGCTCCTACCCCGCTGCCGGTTCGGGGGCCCTCATAGACCTCGGGGGTCGAGGCCACTGATTCAACCAAGGATCCTTTCACTTTGGCATTCTTTTATTTTGAAGGCTTGACCGGTGATTTCTTCCTTTTCTTCTTTTCTTTGTCAGATTTTGGGTACTCGCTTCCCGACGCTTCCCTCATCACAGAGGTCTCTCCCAGGCCTGTACAGATGCAAAGCATAACCACTGGATGCGATGATTTGATCAGTGATGCCCCTCCGAAAAAATACAATTACAATAAGGGAAATGGCTTACCATGATTCTTCGCCTCCCATCGGCCCACTGATAGATCGCGCCACACGCGCTCAGCATATGGGCAGACCAAATCTAGCTGGCGGATCCAGTTCGAGAGACTTTTGACCAAGCCAAGATACACAACAATAGCTGCAATAACTATAGAAGACATTTCATAGGGTAATTAAACCATAGGAAAAGGAAAGGCGTCTGATTAATATATGTACTTACGTTTCACATTCCACTTCTCGGGTAACGGCGTCCTTTCCGTCGGAATCAGGTCCGCAGTCCTAATTCGGACAAAGCTACTCATCCATCCTATGTCTCTAACTTCGTCAGTATAGGCAAAAAGTCCCTCGAGGCCCGACGTTGAATTTTAATCAGGCCACCACAGTAAAGTCGGGGGCTATACATTCTGATCAAGTGGTCGAGGGTGAAAGGCATTCCTTCGAACATGTTCATGAAATGCATGGTCATATATATAATGCGCCAGAACGACAGATGTAACTGACCAAGGGTCATTTGATATCTTTCGCAGAAGTTAAGGATAATAGGATCTATTAGAGGCGACGACGGTCCCACCGGGCCAAGGGTAAATGGATAAGTATACACACTGAGGAAGCCGGCCTCGTACGTGGTAATATCTTCTTCCCGGGAGGGGATCTTCACCAGCACCGAACTTCCCCACAGGCAGTCCACTTTCACCTTCCCAGTGTCTGATATCAAGCTGATATACCGAGACATGGGCTCGCATCACCCTGGCCTCGAAGAGGGTCTGTCGATCTTAAAATCAGAGGATATCACGCACGCCCCGGGGATGCAATCCTCGAGACGAGTGGGTTCTATCGCCTTCTCCTTTGACAGTTGTGAAGGGGAGGAAGGCTTGTCAGTTTGAGAAACATTGGAGGAAGTCTTCGCCATTTCTTTCCTTCTGGGAATTGCGAGAAAGGGAGGAAGATTTGATCAGAAAGGGAATACTAGAAAGAGGTAGGAAAAAAATCTCTCAAGAACTTGGAGGCACAATAAGAGAGAAGAAGTAAGGGAAGGTTTATTTATAGAAGGTCACCATGTGCATTATAGAAAACCAAAGGGCGATAATTGTTGTAATCAATGCAGGAGCTTCTTAGTAGCTGTTTGGACACGACCCTATGGGTTCCCCTCTATCTCGTCAGTCGTTGTATATGGCACGGATGACGCAATAATAGAAATATTAAAGGATAATGAATTCAAGACGTTTCTTGTCTTTTCATTCCAAGAAACGCAGGGACTATCTGTATACGGTCGAAATCGGGTGCGGGCGATTTCGAGGTCTCTTATGACATCGAGGATAGGTTCGAGGAACAATTTCGAGAGGAGTTTATTGAATGACAATATCTAAGGGTCGGCATATATCGGAGCAAGGAGAAGGGCGAGACCCGACAAAGGAAAGCACGATAATTCTCAAGGATACATGACTAGGGCTGACAAGCGCCTGCAAAATAGTACGAGTCTATACTAGGTCAATAAATGACTGTACTAGTTGTCCCCTCTTGTAATAAATGCTAAAGTACTATGTTGGGATTTTTCCTCCTATAGAAAGGGGACCCTTATATTATCTTGGGGACACATGATATTCAATACACGGAACAAGAACATTTTCTATTTTCTACTTAACATTCCCTATTATCCTTTTGTTAACTCATTTACTTACATTTATTGCATTTCATCAATTGTTCTTCATTCATAGCTTATTATTGACCATAAATAGAATACCTCGAAGACCACAAAACTATTTTAGCTTCATCGGTTGTCCACTGTTAACCCCGAGCCTCGGTCTCGAGGACCCGCTTAGGCCAACATCGAACCTCCGATTGGAGGCAACCTGGTTTGCTTATTTTCGATTTCATACTGTTCTTACTCCATTAGTTTCAATCACGCTTAGCATCAACTGCTTATCAACTAGAATTAAAATAAATTACATATTTTTAGAACCACAAATCAATTTTAATTGTAGTTACCATTTTCACGGTAAACAAACATGTTAAAAACGGGTAAAATTGGTAAATAGTCATTTTTAGGTCGGCTATTAAAGTTTAATCACCTTTTTAATTGTATTGACAAAGTAGTCACTCAAAGATGACTCTCTCTAAAACACATAAGAACTCTAACAATCGGTGCTGGATTTCATATATTCTATAAGTGAAAACTCTCACATAATATACTGGAGTTGCAAAAATTCAAAAACTCTCTACATGTGTAATCCCAAATGCACAGTACTAGACTTCATACCTTTTAATTATAAAATTTTAGCACACTGTACTGGAGTTCAAAAGCTTCATAGGTTCAAAGACCAGCAATAAATACTGGGATCAAACCTTTATAAGTTCAAACCCCAACTACGATTACCGGATTCAAACCTTTATAGGTTCAAACCCCAACTACGATTACCGGATTCAAACCTTTATAGGTTCAAACCCCAGCAATGATTATTGGGGTTTGAATCCCTCTCACGTTGTTTCACTCAAAGATACCTTGTTTTAAACTCCATGATGCAATCATGAAGTTCTTAGTTCCACAAGTTAAAACTACAGGATATTATCCTCGAGTTTAAAAGAGGTACCATAGGTAAAACAATCTTTTAGATTCAAATTCTAGAAATAATTAATGGTTTCAAACCTTTATAGGTTCAAATCCCAGCAACAATTATTGAGTTTGACTCCTGTTCACTTCACTCAGAAGGTTTAAACACAATTATTTTGAAATACTCCAGGGTATCAACAAAAGCGACCAACTTTGGTCTCTAAGGTAAAAGGACCAAACATTCCGGGTATCAACAAAAGCGACCAACTTTGGTCTCTAAGGTAAAAGGACCAAACATTCCGGGTATCAACAAAAGCGACCAACTTTGGTCGCTTTAATATTTTAAAAATATAAATTTAGTGACCAAAGTTGGTCTCCAATTTTAAATTACGTTATTTATTTATTTATTATTAAACAAAATATAGCGACCAATTTTCATTATTAAATAAATAAACTTCGTAATTTAAATACGACAAGAAACCAACTTAATACAAAAAAAAGAAATACCAAGACATCCCCAGAACTCGGTGACACAAGTCCATGAGAAATTTCTAAGAATTTATACAATTATACAACGCTTGTCCGAAAGAAAAATTGGACAAAGGAAATAAATATAAAATGTAAGTACACAGAAGGGAGACTCCGACAGCTGTGGAACGCCTCTGGATGAATGCATCCCGTATAAGTCCCCAAATCGATCATTGTACTATAAAGGTACCTGTGCAACACAATGCACAGAAAGTGTAGCATGAGTACATATACATATATGTACCCAATGATTATCCCGTCTAATCTCGAAGAAGTAGTGATGAGAGGTCGACTTGACACTCACGAAGGTCCAACAATATGATATAACAATGATAAAACGAATAAAAGCGGAAGACATGTAAGACAGTGAGTAGCAATTATGTATAAAGCATAGAAATCCAAGTAAATACTGGAACGATAACAATGGAAACTTTTTCCCCCTAATATCCAATACAAGTCAATAACCATGAAACAATGCCAAATAATCATGCGCACACATGAATAAGACAACCGGCCGGAGTCATAAGGAAAAATAGCTATGCACTGCCGAGGATCGACTGTCCCGTCCCAAAAGTGCATGCTTACCATAGTCATGTCTGCGCACTGCCGAGGATCGAACGGCCCGAACCATAAGTGCATCTTTCAATGTAACCATATCATAACATAGTAAAACTTCGTCCCTGCACTGCCGAGGATCGAATGGCCCGTATCAAAAGTGCATTCTCAATTATATCATCTCTGTGCGTTGTCGAGGATCGATCGGCCCATCCCAAAAGTGCACCTTTCAATCCGCCGTGGCGTACGGCCCGCTCCCGTGAGAGTGGGGGAAATCACACATCGCTCGTGGAATGTAAATTGCGAAGCGGTCACATGCACACACAATAACATATAAAACTTACTTTACATAACCAATTCCTTTCAATTCCACAATTTCCATAAAGTCTCAGAAAAAAGCAATATCACGCAAAATCATCAGTTCATAACATATATGTCATTTGCAAGAAAGAGTATAAGGCATGCTTTGGCCCTAAAATTCACGACATGGCACAATTACTTTTTATATTACTTTCTATTAAATAATTTCTTATTTATTATTTAAATTCCATCAATGTCAGAGGAACAAAAACTACACATATAATCAGGGCTCATAACATATAGTTCATTACGAGTAGAAAACAGAGCATGATGTGGGGCCAAACTACATGTACATAGAAATAATAGCCGCTACGCACAAACTCTCGTCACTTGGTGCGTACGTAGCCCCCACAAACAATTACACACAGAACATAGAACACCTATGGGGACAATTCCCTCTTACAAGGTTAGAAAGGAGACTCACCTCGCTCTGAAGATTCATCACCGGCTTCCAAGCCCCTACGACGACCCCAACGGATGCGCAACGCCCCCAAGCTATCCAAATAACGATAATTAAATGAAAGTATACTAAATTGATCATAACAAATTCAAATTACAGAGTTCCTCAGCCCGGGACAATGAAATGACCAAAATTCCCTCGGGCCCATGTGCTCGAACTTCAAAATTTCTAGAAGAAAATCTCTACCCGAAGCTTTACTAATTCAATTATACAATTTACTCCAAAGTTTATGCTCAATTCGTGGCAAAAATCACATTTACCCAAATTCTAGGTTTCTTCCAAAATCCCAATTTTTCAACAATTTTTCATGTTTAATCTCATGTATAAACCTTGAATTAACTTGGAAATGAGAAGGAACCACTTACTTCTTGATGCTTGATGAAAATCACCCTTTGAAAATCCTCCAAAATCGCTCCAACCAAGTGAAGAAATGAAGAAAAATGAGCTAAACCCGCTAAAATATCATTCTGCCTAGGTATTTACTCATCGCAATCGCGGAGAACAATTTTCTAGCCCAAAATTTGCTCTTCGCGATCGCGGAAATAGCTTCGCGATCGCGGAGAACAATTGCCCATCCTGCCCGGACAACCTCCAGTAGAATAGTCATAACCTTTTGTACACAACTCCAAATGACAAATGGTTAAATGTTCTGAAAACTAGACTCAAAGAGACACAACTTTCATGTGTTGGTCATCTCCCAATTCCTTATAGGTTTCTTGATATAATCTGGCAAATCAGACCTTGTGCAACACAACTTTCTTCTTCATCTTCCCGGACACCCTATAGTATAACAGCCATATATCGTTGTAAACAAATCCAAATCATTAATAATATACTTTTCTAGAAACTAAACACAAAGGGATACAACTTTTATTTTTATATCATCTCAATATTCCTTATATAGTGTGAGATATGAGCCTCCGAAGTCGAGTCAGTGCAGCAGAACATTTACTCTACGTGATCGCGAAAGGCTTTCTGCGATCGTGATTCCCTGGCCCGTTTCTCACATTTTACTCACCGCGATCGCGACCAATTCCCCGCGATCGCATAGAACACTGTTGTAGCCAAAAACCAGCAGTTATAAATGTCCTAGAAATTGTCTGAAACCACCCCAAAACTCACCCGAGCCCCTTGGTACCCCGTCCGAACGTACCAACAAGTTTGGAAACATATCACGGACTTAGTCGAGGCCTCAAATCACATCAAACAACGCCGAAAACACGAATCGCGCAAGAATTCAACTTTATGAACTTTGAAATTTCTAACTTTCACATCCGATGCCGAAACTTATCAAATCACGTCTGATTGACCCCAAATTTTGCACACAAGTCACATTCAACATTACGGACCTGCTCCAACTTTCGATATCGCATTCCGACCCCGATATCAAAATTTCCACTTCCGGTCGGATTTTCTCAAAAACCTTCAAATTTCTATCTTTAGCCAAATGTCTTCAAAATGACCTACGGACATCCGAATTCACTTTCGATCGCGCTCCCAACTCCAGAATCACCATACGAAGCTATTCCCAGACTTGGAATCCCAAACGGACATCTATAACACTAAAATGCCTTGCAACCCTTATGAAATTCTTGTAAAATACTAACTTACACAATACACATCGAAAGGCTCACGGGTTATCCAAAACCCATTCCGGACATACGCCCAAGTTCGAAATCATCATACAAACCTGTTGGAACCTTCAGATTCACATTCCGAAGTCGTTTACTCAAAATTCCAGTCTTACTTAATTTCTTACACTTAAGGCTCCTGAAATGAGAATTTTCCTTTCAATTTAACTCTGAACTTCCTGAATTTCAACTCTGACCATACACACAAGTCATAGTACCCGAAATGAAGTTGTTCATGACTTCCAACTGCTGAACGACGCGCTAGAGCTCATAACGACCGGTCGGGTCGTTACATTCTCCCCCACTTAAATAGACGTTCGTCCTCGAACGTGCCAAGAACTTCTCTTGAGACACCTAAAATTACTTCCCAACACCTCGTGCACCTTCTCGTGTTCTTCGCGATCGCGAAGAGCAAATTGCCCAGTTGAGCACATTAGCTTGATAAAATCTGAAGATATTCTTTTTTATTCATATAATAAACTCAAACCCCAATTCCAACACTTGAAATTCTCTGCCATGCCTGTTTATAATATGTGAACACCACGTCAACTACCACACGAGGCACCAGAACACAACTGCGTATCTTTGCTGAATCAGCACCATACACCGCATAATCCATCATCCGACCACAATGACGCTCCCTGAACCTTAATAGCCAGAATTCTACGAATTTGATGCTCTCAAAGCACCTTATAAGATACACACATACATACTGCTATAATGCTGACGATACCACCACAACGGAGGAAATGTGTAGAAATTCCTAACCAACTGCAGAGTTAACTAAACATTGAAATCCTTTCTCCTGACTAAGATCATCATCTCATTACAACCAATGATGGTGATTGTCCTGTAATATACTTGCATAGTCTTATCACACCGATCCCAGATTTATAAATTTCGTCTCACCCAGTATGATTTGCTCAGACAACCAATCACCCCAAACATGGCCATTAGCCTCACACGATGCCACAATGCGCCAATAGGCCACAACTGGAACGCGACATATAAGGAAATGACTCCGGAAGGGACTACTCAACTCACGCAACTAATATGAACTTTCCTCAGAAAATTATGAAGTAAAACACACGAAAATAATTACAGGATCCTTGCTCAACATCACATTGTTGCGGCGTGCAACCCGATCCAAATAACATACCCGTGGCCGCGTGCCACCCGATCCCATCATAAGATTTACATAAGGAAATATACACGGAGCTGAATTGCTCACTATTACAAATCACTGAAT
The DNA here is from genome assembly GCA_005239495.1 of Nicotiana undulata. Classification (NCBI taxonomy): domain Eukaryota; kingdom Viridiplantae; phylum Streptophyta; class Magnoliopsida; order Solanales; family Solanaceae; genus Nicotiana; species Nicotiana undulata. The sequence continues at coordinate 38,351 of ML288475.1, forward strand.
ATCGGTCACAAGCACGCTAAGTGCATAATACCATTCTGGGGAGACTGATAGAGCCATATGCTACAAAACTCCAGCACGACTGAGGTGCGATATATAATCTGAATCTCAGGAGCCATCTTGCTCACATAACCTCCTCACTATGCGGAACCTCAACACATAAGAAATTATCAAGCCGTTTCACAACTCACACAGCACAATCACAATATCACATGAATTTGATGAAGACGGGACAATACTTGATATCCCAATACCCCTCCTTGAGGAGTGCCATACTGAAATGAACACCTCTAACTCGCATGAAGCCCAAAATCTTGTTTAAATCCATTCACTCACTTCATGCTGATTCTGCTCGCATTGAACTAGGCTGATAGCCTTACCTGGGTCCGAACAACCCGCTTCCTTTTTCTTATACACACGAGGACAACCATCATAGCCGAGATAAACACCCCACAATCCACAACCAACTGAGCCGAACGCCTTCCAGGCATAAATTCTCAATTAAGCAATATTACACTCCTTTATACTTGGTCTAATTCTTCAACCAATCAGGTGACTACATGACACACTTATGCAGTCTTCCCGCGATCATGCTCCCATGGCCTTCCACACAAGGTAACAAATATGCACATCCATACCACCGACCATCCTAATGCTATAAAACAATTCAAGGACCCCTAATCAGGATACCAAGTCTCTTTCACCAAACACCGATCTCAAGTGACACTGAAGACAACATCAGCTTATTCTAGACATTCAAATCCCTTGTTCTTGCTCATCTGAGCTCATGACATCCTTGTTAACACCGAATCGCAATCTCGATTCTTACTTCCAGTTACATACCGCTTATTTCACATAACATGCCAATATGGAATAGCATAGGAAGTTCCATCATAACTCCTGAACCACTAATAGGGTGAACACTTCATCACATATAGAAACCTTTTACTTGCTTCAATTCATGAGAACCATAAAAACACACAAGTGAGATCTCACAATCACAATATATGCAAATCCTTAAGTAGTGTTCTGAACCACCATAACCCTTCCGGAACCCGCCTACACCTCACATGCCATAGCACTTGAATGCTTCCAACTGAAATCTATTACGACGGCCGACAGGCCCACACATATCTGCACAGATCATACACGTACTCAATCATGCCGAAGGAACTGATCACTGCCGTACTTGTGCCATTTCAACCATGGCTAACCAATCTATCTTCTTTTAATCATCTTTAGTTGCCTCAAAGGTAATAGTAACTTCCTTCAACTCATAGCAGCTCAACCCTCACTCATCCCGAGTGACCTTGATTCACGAGAGCATGCTTCCTAAATTTCGCAACCCGTCTCACAACCTCCTGATAATCTTTCTACAACCCAGAGTCTATTCCTCTCACTCCTCCGATACTATCCAGCGTGCTGAAATAACATAGAACACTCCAACCATCTTCCTTCCTCTTAGAGATTATACTGCAGAAGCTCGATTCTTAATTATACTGCTGCCTGAAACCCTTAAACACCACATTCTCTAACTTTTGAATTAATTAGGACCATTACTGAGAGTCAACCACTCTGACTGGCCCCGAATACAATCAACTCCAAAACTCTCCTAGCACATGAACACCCTTTCAACAAAGCACGTGACTGAGTCTCTACCCTTACAACTTGCCTATTCCTTAAGCACAAATTCTTAGTCTTCCAAAGCCTAACTCTGGTCCTATAGGACAAACTTCGCACATATTTATCGAATGCCATGCTCCCATTACCGCTATATTCCTTTCCCTTAGTTGTAACAACTTGCCAATATGCCGACAATCCGCAACTCCATGAGGACACAACCCCACAACCCAACTGCAGGTGGTAGGACTCCCCCACTTTGGTTAACCTCATTCCTTTAAGCACTACCCGACTTCCTTTACTTACGCCTGGACTTTTTGAAATGGAACCACCACCTATCACTTTTCACATATCTTCCTTCATCGCGTGCTTCTCAATTGCATCCTTAATTCAACATCCTTCTTTGTAGCTCTTTGAGCCAGCATATCACCACAACTTTGAACTCTCCGAAGATCATCTTTCTCGAGCTGCCTTCATTAGAGGTAACTGGTAAATTCTGAACCACTACACACCATGATCTCTGACAACCGCTTCTTCGACACCGCTTCACAGCACTCTAACCCCATGAGACCTAAGAGCTATAACACCGCGAATTTAACATATCCTATTCGATCAAATGACGATAACACAACATATGTGAATAATCCACCTTGCTCGATAGCACCAAGCTTACTACTTTATCAATCCGAACCGGACCATTCATAATCCAGATGCCTTTCCTCCGCCGGAACTAAAATACTGAAATCTCGAAACCACGCCCTGAGAAGACCTCCCTTCAAGTCATTAATTGCCCCTACATATGGGCAATCATCCTACCATCCTATCAACACCGCAAGATATCCAAGCGTAAGCATCATAACAACCTGATCATAGCCTCAAAGTCCTCAGAAACACAATTACTGAGCTGAAACACCATATTATTCTTCTGCAGGGCAGCAACAATAGCCCTAACCAACTGCACATGGAAAACATCTCACACCATATCCATAGCACCATTTCAATTCCTCAAAGCCTCGAATTATCGCAAGAGCTTCGCGACGTATAAGATTGATTAGGAAGAAACATAGGCATAAGCCTTAATGGAATCAAATCGCTCGATGAGGAATCAAGAAGGAAAGTACTCCTACAGCCCTGTAGCCTCTCGAAGATAAGTACAGATGTCTCTGTACCGATCCGCAAGACTCTACTAGACTCATGACTAGTGAAACCTAAGGGAACCTAGTGCTATGATACCACGTTGTCACGACCCAAAACCTATGGGTTGTGATGACGCCGGACACCACTGTCAGGCAAGCCGACCCCTTAATCAGTTGGAACACTTTGTTGTTTAACATTTTAGAATTGAAGCCTCTTCTTGCATTTTCATTATTAAATAAATAAATTTCGTAATTTAAATATGGCAAGAAACCAACTTAATACAAAAAAGGAAATACCAAGACATCCCCAGAACCCGGTGACACAAGTCCATGAGCATTTCTAAGAATTTATACAATTATACAATGATTGTCCGAAAGACAAATTGGACAAAGGAAATAAATATAAAATGTAAGTACACAGAAGGGAGACTCCGGCAGCTGTGGAACGCCTCTGAATGAATGCAGCCCGTATAAGTCCCTAAATCGATCACTGTACTATAAAGGTACCTGTGTAACACAATGCACAGAAAGTGTAGCATGAGTACATATACATATATGTACCCAGTGAGTATCCCGTCTAATCTCGAAGAAGTAGTGACGAGAGGTCGACTTGACACTCACTAAGGTCCAACAGTATGATATAACAATGATAAAACGAATAAAAGCGGAAGACATGTAAGACAACGAGTAACAATTATGTATAAAGCACAGAAATCCAGGTAAATACTGGAACGAAAACAATGGCCACTTTCTTTTCCACAAATATCCAATACAAGTCAATAACCACGAAACAATTCCAAATAATCATGCACACAGGAATAAGACAACCGGCCGGAGTCATAAGGAAAAATAGCTATGCACTGCCAAGGATCGACCGACCCGTCCCAAAAGTGCATGCTTACCATAGTCATGTTTGCGCACTTCCGAGGATGGAACGACCCGAACCATAAGTGTGTCTTTCGATGTAACCATATCATAATATAGTACAACTTCGTCCATGCACTGCCGAGGATCGAACGCCCCGTATCAAAAGTGCATTCTCAATTATATCATCTCTGTGCACTGCCGAGGATCGATCGGCCCGTCACAAAAGTGCACCTTTCAATCCGTCGTGGCGTACGGCCCGCTCCTATGAGAGTGGGGAAAATCACACATCGCTCGCGGAATGTAAATTGCGAAGCGGTCACATGCACCCACAATAACATATAAAACTTACTTTACATAACTAATTCCTTTCAATTCCACAATTTCCATAAAGTATCAGAGAAAAGAAATATCACACAAAATCATGAGTTCATAGCATATATGTCATTTGCAAGAAAGAGTTAAGGCATGTTGTGGCCCTAAAATTTCACGACATGGCACAATTCCTTTTTATATTACTTTCTGTAAAATAATTTCTTTTCTATTATTTAAATTTCATAAATGGCAGAGGAACAAAAACTACACATATAATCAGGGGTCATAACATATAGTTCATTACGAGTAGAAAACAGAGCATGATGTGGGACCTAACTACCCGGACATAGCAATAATAGCCGCTACGCAAAGACTCTCATCACTTGGTGCGTACGTATCCCCCACAAACAATTACACACAGCACATAGAATACCTATGGGGACAGTTCCCTCTTAAAAGGTTAGAAAGGAGACTCACCTCGCTCCGAAGATTCATCACCGGCTTCCGAACCCCTACGACGACCCCAACGGATGCGCAACGCCCCCAAACTATCCAAATAACAATATTTCAATGAAAGTATACTAAATTGATCATAACAAATTCAAATTACAAAGTTCCTCAGCTCGGGTCAGTGAAATGACAAAAATGCCCTCGGGCCCACGTGCCCGAACTTCAAAATTTCTAGAAGAAAATCTCTACCCGAAGCTTTACTAATTCAATTACACAATTTACTCCAAAGTTTATGCTCAATTCGTGGCAAAAATCACATTTACCCAAATTCTAGGTTTCTTCCAAAATCCCAATTTTTCCACAATTTTTCATGTTTAATCTTATGTATAAACCTTGAATTAACTTGGAAATGAGAAGGAACCACTTACCTCTTGATACTTGATGAAAATCACCCTTTGAAATTCCTCCAAAATCGCTCCAACCAAGTGAAGAAATGAAGAAAAATGATCTAAACCCGCTAAATATCAATCTGCCTAGGTATTTACTCATCGCGATCGCGGAAAATGCTTCGCGATCGCGGAGAACAATTTTCCAGCCCAAAATTTGCTCTTCGCGATCGCGGAGAACAATTGCCCAGCCTGCCCGGACAGCCTCCAGTAGAATAGTCATAACCTTTTGTACACAACTCCAAATGACAAATAGTTAAATGTTCTTAAAACTAGACTCAAATATATAAAACTTTCATGTGTTGGTCATCTCCCAATTCCTTATAGGTTTCTTGATATAATCTGGCAAATCAGCCCTTGTGCAACACAACTTTCTTCTTCATCTTCCTGGACACCCTATAGTGTAACAGCCATATCTCTTTGTAAACAAATCCAAATCATTAATGGTATACTTTTCTAGAAACTAAACACAAAGGGCTACAACTTTCATTTTTATATCATCTCAATATTCCTTATAGAGTGTGAGATATGAGCCTCCGAAGTCGAGTCAGTGCAGCAGAACATTTACTCTACGTGATCGCGAAAGGCTTTCTGCGATCGCGATTCACTGGCCCGTTTCTCACATTTTACTCACCGCGATCGCGACTAATTCCCCACGATCGCGTAGAACACTGCTGTATCCAAAAACCAACAGTTATAAATGGCCTAAAAATGGTCCGGAACCACCCCGAAACTCACCCGAGCCCCTCGGGACCCCGTCCGAACGTACCAACAAGTCTGGAAACATATCACGGACTTAGTCGAGGCCTCAAATCACATCAAACAACGCCGAAAACACGAATCGCACAAGAATTCAACTTTATGAACTTTGAAATTTCTAACTTTCACATCTGATGTCGAAACTTATCAAATCACGTCTGATTGACCCCAAATTTTGCACACAAGTCACATTCGACATTACGAACCTGCTCCAACTTTCGAAAACGCATTCCGACCCCGATATCAAAATTTTCACTTCCAGTCGGATTTTCTCAAAAACCTTCAAATTTCTATCTTTAGCCAAATGACTTCAAAATGACCTACGGACATCCGAATTCACTTTCGATCGCGCTCCCAACTCTAAAATCACCATACGAAGCTATTCCCAGACTCGGAATCCCAAACGGACATCTATAACACTAAAATGCCTTGCAACCCAAAGTTATGAAATTCTTCTAAAATACTAACTTCCACAATACACGTCGAAACGCTCACGGGTTATCCAAAACTCGTTCCGTACATACGCCCAAGTCTGAAATCATCATACGAACCTGTTGGAACCTTCAGATCCACATTCCGAGGTTGTTTACTCAAAATTCCAATCTTACTTAATTTCTTAAACTTAAGGCTCCTGAAATGAGAATTTTCCTTTCAATTTAACTCCGAACTTCCTGAATTTCAACTCTGACCATACACACAAGTCATAATACTCGAAATGAAGTTGTTCGTGACTTCCAACTGCTGAACGACGCGCTAGAGCTCATAACGACCGGTCGGGTCGTTACAGTATAAAGTTTAATAGAACTAACACATTAAACTAACAAAACTAAGTTAACACTTATTACAAGCCCATTCGAAAACGGACCAAAGTTCTATTGTCTAGTTCAAAGTATATAAAAGTACTCAATGATTGTTTCATTCTACATTATTATCATCACCGTTTGATGAATCTTCATTATTAAGACGGTAATGAGAAAGGTCATTTTGTGGAGGACGAGAAGAACGATCACGGGGAGGACGGGAGGAACTAGCACGGGGAGGACGGAAGGACCGCGCACGTTCAAGGTGAGCCTCTGGCGATGACTCGTGAGACCGGGGAATCGGAAAAAACTCCAGAAGCTAGGAGAGTTTTGAGCTGAGCTTGCATGCCAAGGTACTGAGCTTGCATGCCAATGTACTGAGCATCTCTAAGCTTTTCTCTTTCCTTGGATGCTTGTAGCTCGGTTGTGAGCTTTGTCACAGTCTCCCGCATAGCAGAGAGGCTCTCCCCATCTAGTTGCTCACCTTGCGAGGAAGTCTCTATTCCTTGCATTCCACACTGATAGCGATAGAACTTCTTAGTAGGAAGCCTGTATACCTTCCCCCATTTTGCACCGCCAACCGCCTCCATCCATATTCTTTCTGCATCCTCGTACAAAAGTTGGATTGCCTTGCCCGGCTCATTAGGTGGCTGACTGCATATGAATTCCTCCACGTCAGCTGTGAAGCGACCCTATAAGAAAAATTACATTGAATTAGTATTTGAAAATTTATATAGAGTAAATCAAAATACTTAATGAAAAGTGAAAACTTACATGTACAGTCGATGCTCGGCCCTCGACCCACCTTTCTTGATCCGACTCTTTCTTCTTCTTGACAATATGAGTCTCCTTGGATAACTCATCTTGCTTCATTGGACGCCCCAACTTCTTTTCCTGAAAACTCATACATTTTAGTTAATAAACAGAATAGATATAATTTGAAAATTAAAATAAATTAATAAATTACATACCAATCATCTTTTTATTGTCCCTTGGCTGATCGCACCTCCAGTGTGTAAGGAGCCTCCCTTCTCGGATGCACGAGCTTTCTTTCATTTTTTGCTCTTCTTAAAGAACTCTGCGGTAAGCCACTGCCTTTGCAAATCCTCCCATAAATGGTCAAGCAACCATTTAGGCTTCTTGTTGAACTATCTAGCTTTGGAGAAACTATGCGACAACCGCTTCCGAGCTTTGAGATTAAAATTTGCAGCCACCTCCGCAATATAACGGTATTCCCATACACACTTGCTATGTATTTAAAAAGTTAAATATTATATGAAAGTATTATAAATATAAATAATTATAAAGCTTAAAAGAAAATTTATACCTTAAATTCATTGAAAATTTGCTCCTTCAGCGGGAATGGTAATTCGCTCCAACTCGTATAAGGGGTATCATAAATCTTTCTGGTGTCTTTGGTGATTATCCTCGTAGTAGTATTACTCGGGATGAACCTGAATTTAACAAAAAAACACATTAATATATTAGTACAAACTGTACAAAACAATAAACGTAAAAGTATAAAATTACTCTTACCCATCACCCTCAGGGACTATGATGATCCTGCCATACTGATCATGATGCACCTCCTCGTCATCATCAGCATCATCGTCTGAAACTTGTACATTAGAGGCATGTGTGGAAGGTGTAGGGGGTTCCGAGCTAGTATCTCGCAGGCGAAGGCCTGAAATCGATGGAGTCGCTGATGAAGATGGTTGTGATCCCTATGACTGCGACATCGCGGGATTGACCGGGAGCGGCTGTGATACTGACGCATGTGACCCTCGTGGTTGTGACCCCTGTGATTGTGACCCGGATGGATGTGATCCATGTGGTCGTGAGGCAGCTGGACTGTATGACGGACGTACAGTCCTATGGCCCTGTGATGAAAGACCCGGTGTCTGCACAAAGATGTAGGGCTGGTGATGCTGTGGAACCTCATAATAGCCATCGGGTGGAGGATAAGACATAGGCACAGGCATCGACATCTGTGAAGAGGGTGGAAAAGAGGGAGGATTATCTTCTACCCTCCTCTTTCCCTGCTTAGACTTTCCTCGACCCCGAGAACCAGTAGGGTCATCGTTACCTCGACCCTTGCCTGTCATCTGCATAATATAATACATAATTAGATTGAAACATATAATAAACTAGCTATAAAACGAGAGTTATTAAAGAAACCAACTTTTTAAAGCTCATCGACGTATTGTTCCTCGTCCGAGAATTCTTCTTCCGAACTAGTTTGAGCTTCATCAGTTGATTCTTCTTCCTCATTTTCTATAATTGTTACTTCATCTATGTCAACTTCTTCCAATATGTGTGCAGGATGTTCCAAATCATTTTCTAAAAGTTCGTCCACTATTTGGTGAACACTGGAGATATCGTTTTGATAAGCAACATCTAACACATTCTCGACTTCCACCCTACCTACATGCTTAGTTTTAATTACAACCCACCAATCATACTTATTCCGCCGTAATGGATAAGGAGCATAATACACTTGCCTAACATTATGTGCAATTATGAAAGGATCATAGCGATCATACTCCCTCGTATGATTAACCTCAATTATGTTGTATTGGTTGTGTACTCTTGTACCTCTTGTTGGATGTGGGTCAAACCACTTGCATCTAAAGAGTATCAATTTCTTATATGGCCAACCTGAATATTCTAGTTCAATTATTTCTTTGAGCACACCATAATAATCAATATCTCTAACTTGGTTGCCATCACCCCCTTGAACCCACACCCCGTTGTTGTTTCTATTTTTATTTTTAGAGCAATCCTCTGTATGAAACTTATAACCATTCACAACGTACTTAGACATTTTTGTGACCTGAAGCCCAGGTCCCCAAGATATATCTTTCAAAAATTGATTTACACCATTATTTGGTTCATTTACCTACATATTTCTAAAAAAATTCATAAGTTAGCGTGACTTTCAAACATTGTTTACCTACATAGTGTTAGAATATTATATGGATAAACTTATAAATTGTTTGAACCACGTATCAAATCCCGTATATACAGCATCATGGCCAAATTGACCCACAAAGTGACTGTGACACATCAAATAATTTTAGTAGTTGCATTGAGATGTAATCACATTAAATTTTATATTTTGATAACTACTAAATTAATACTTACTTGAGAAATGGTGCAACTTGGGGACAATTTAGTAACACATGAAGTGTAGCTGACTTGTACTCCATATCATTCAAACTTCTCTTTCTAACATCCTTAGAACATCGGCCTGGTTGATTGAATATGGACATAGGCGGATATAATGGATCATTCACACATTCGACCGTGTTCCTATTGGGCCTATTCCTAGCACATCTCACCTTACTCTCAAAATAATAAGAGCAAAAATGAGAAGTTTCCTTTGCAAGATAAGCTTCGCATATAGATCCTTCAATCCTATTCCTCTGCTTAACAAATTGTTTGCATTTGCCAATTGTCCTACATAATTTCAGGTTAGCCAAGAACATTCAAATAAAACAGAAAATTACATGAAACTTATAATATTACCTCTCAAAGGGATACATCCATCTGTATTGAACAGGCCCTCCAAGTCGTGCCTCGTGTACAAGGTGGATTGGAAGGTGTTCCATCACATCAAAAAAACCACATGGAAATATCTTTTCCTTCTTAGTAGATGTTACACGAATGTTCTGATCCATCCGGAGTAGGTTTTCTTCCCTTAATGTGGAAGAACACAAGTCCTTCAAAAACAAACTAATCTCTGTGATGGGTTTCCAGATTCTTTGAGGCAAACCACAAAATGCAATAGGCACTAAGGTCTCCATGAAAACATGACAGTCATGACTTTTCAAATGGCTCAACTTCCCTACCTCCATATCAACTTTTTTTCCAAGATTCGACGCATAACCCTCAGGCATATTCAATTTCGTTACCCAATCACAAATTTGCCGTCTTTCCTCCAAAGTGAATGTGTAACTTGCTTTGGGCTTGAATATCTTACCATTGTTTTCTGTCTGCAAGTATAATTCAGGCCGCCTGCAATATTCTTGTAAGTCCATTCTAGCCTTCGGGTTATCCTTTGTCTTACCTTTAACATCCATCACTGTGTTGAACAAATTGTCAAAATAATTATTCTCAATATGCATGACATCAAGGTTGTGACGGAGAAGATTATCCTTCCAATAAGGCAACTCCCAAAATATACTCTGTTTTGTCCAATTATGAGTACTTCCGTATTGGGGGAATTTATAACGTGAAAATTCAGTAACTTTACTGAAGTTCTGGATCCTCTCCCAAATTTCCTCACATGATAGTATCGGGGGTGGAGAATCAAACTCCATTTTATTTTTTTGAATGCATTTTTCATCCTTCTAAACCCATGATCAGGAGGCAAGAATTGACGATGACAATCAAACCATGATTTCTTTCGGCCATGTTTCAAAGTGAACGCTTGCAGTACGGACAATCTAGCTTACCAGCAGTCATCCACCCAGACAACATTCCACGCAGAAAAATCGTTAATTGTCCACATTAAATTAGCACACAAATTGAAATTATTCTTGGTTGATATGTCATATGTTTCAACACCATCGTACCACAATTGTTTTAGCTCATCAATCAAAGGTTGCAAATATACATCAATCAAACCTTTCGGATTACGTGGACCGGGGATAATACAATTTAAGAATATATATGGACTAGTCATGCGCAACTCGGGTGGTAGATTATAAGGTGTAAGAAATACATGCCACTATGAATATGGTGTCGTAGATACAGAAAAAGGCGTGAAGCCATCCGCACACAGACCTAATAGAATGTTCCTTGGTTCACTAGCAAAATCTGTATATGGACTCGTGACAATAGATTCTGGCACGTATATGGATTTCTTGATATTTTGGTAAAGATAAATAGATCCTACGTTATTTTGGGTTGTAAATTGCCTTGTGCTCTCACTTAGAGATTGGTTTTAAAGGGTTTTCTTATTTAAAGAATCACAAAAAGGGTTTATCATTTAATCACACAAGAAATCACCCGGGTGGATAGATGTTGGCTTGCCTGACCCTGCCGTTGGGCGCCATCACGACCTGAGCAGAATTGGGTCGTGACATGTTACTAGCGCTTCATGTATATATATATATATATATATATATATATATAAACATGAAGCGCTAGGAACACATGATCAGGTTATTTTAGGGATTGATATGTCACGACCCGAAATCCCACCATTCAGGTCGTGACTGCGTCTAACATTGAACCCGATAGACAAGCCAACGTATCCAAGTAGTTCTAACAAATTCAACCCAAGTTAACAGTAGTAAAGTTATTACCTTTCAAAACTGAACAGAATAACAAAACACCTTAAAATCCTTAACAACGGAAATGTAATAGAAATTCAAAAATGCAAAGTGAAATACATAACGTCGCATAAGCCCAAAATTGGGGTGTCACAACTCACGAACTGTCTAAACAGAGTGCTAAATACAGAGTCTGAAGCGAAATACATAATTGTCTTTGGAGCTATAGAAGAAATGAGACAATAGGATAACTAATGAGCAGGAGAGACTCCAAGGTCCACGAACGCCAGCGATATACCTTGAAGCTCAGTGTGGACTGAAGGTGTCTCCCTCAGAGCGGTCCACTGGGTCCGGAAGCGGGATCTGCACAACATTGAGAAGTGCAGTGTAGCATCAGTACAACCGACCCCATGTACTGAGTAAGTGCCGAGCCTAATCTCGGCCGAAGTAGTGACGAGGCTAGAGTTGACAATAACGATAACCTATCCTATTCTACCGCAGGTAACAGGGATAATACAAGGCAGGGATAAACAAACAAGTAAGGGATACAGGAGCAGTAAAGGGGAACAAGTGAAATGAAGCAGTTCAATTGACGTATAGAAGTAAACAAAAGGGGCAATTTAACACAATAGCTAACGAAACAAGTATAAATACCAGAATGTAAATAATGGCACGACATCACCCTTCTTGCTTTTACTCTCTTCCTCACAATGCGATGTATAATGTGAAACAATATAAATCATGGCACGGCATCACCCTTCGTGCTTTTACTCTCTTCCTCACAATGCAATGTACAATGTAAGGCAATATAAATCATGGCACGACATCACCCTTCGTGCTTTTACTCTCTTCCTCACAATGCAATGTACAATGTAAGGAAATATAAATCATGGTACGGCATTAACCTTCGTGCTTATAAGCAATGTAAATCATGGCACGACATTAACCTTCGTACTTATAATCAATGTGAATCATGGCACATCATCACCCTTCGTGCTTTACACTCTTCCTCACTATGCAATGTAATCAAATATCATGGCACGGCATCAACCTTCGTGCTTTACACTCTTCCTCACCAAACAATGACGGATATAATGGCAAGGAGTACATCATAGTGGAAATATATCTCAATATCACCCGGCAAGGGGAAGACATCAAACAATATCACAACAATTGCCCGGCAAGGGTCTCAACTATAACCAATCAATTCAATATATCCTTAACAGTTGGATTTTCAATCAAACCAACACCTCATAGGTTCATCAACCAAGATTTCCAACAATAACGGCTTCCAAGTAGAGGCAAGTTCATAATATGACGAACATGGAAGTAATAACAAGATTTTTATCAAAATTAGACTCACGAGCATGCTTGACACACAATGCATAGGTACTCGTCACCTTACCTATGCATTGAACATGATAAAAACTTAGCACATAGCATACAATACCTATTCCCTCACCGAAATTAGGCAAGACACTTACCTCGGGTCCAAAATATAGCAATCAACCCTCTAAGACCGCTTTTCCTTTAAAATTCAACTCCGGAACCACAATATCTAAGCTTAATTAATTTNCTCTTCCTCACTATGCAATGTAATCAAATATCATGGCACGGCATCAACCTTCGTGCTTTACACTCTTCCTCACCAAACAATGACGGATATAATGGCAAGGAGTACATCATAGTGGAAATATATCTCAATATCACCCGGCAAGGGGAAGACATCAAACAATATCACAACAATTGCCCGGCAAGGGTCTCAACTATAACCAATCAATTCAATATATCCTTAACAGTTGGATTTTCAATCAAACCAACACCTCATAGGTTCATCAACCAAGATTTCCAACAATAACGGCTTCCAAGTAGAGGCAAGTTCATAATATGACGAACATGGAAGTAATAACAAGATTTTTATCAAAATTAGACTCACGAGCATGCTTGACACACAATGCATAGGTACTCGTCACCTTACCTATGCATTGAACATGATAAAAACTTAGCACATAGCATACAATACCTATTCCCTCACCGAAATTAGGCAAGACACTTACCTCGGGTCCAAAATATAGCAATCAACCCTCTAACACCGCTTTTCCTTTAAAATCTGACTCCTAAACAACGATACCTAGGCATAATTAATTCAATAATATCATTAAGGACTCAATAACACAATCACATAGCCTAAATATACAATTTCTAGCATTCTTCCAAAATTTTCAAAATTCGACCCCGGGCTCGCTTGGTCTAAACACGAGGCTCGGACCAAAACCCGATCACCCATACCCCCACGAGTTAGAATATATAATTTGTTTTGAAATCCGACCCCAAATTGGGGTTGAATTACCCAAAAATCCCAAAAATCTAACTCTACACAAAACCCCTATTTTCTACTTTGATTTTAGGATTTTAGGCCTAGATTCTACCGATTAGTTGAAGAAAGTAAGAGAAAATGATGGCAAGAACACTTACCTATGGAGCTATGGAGGAAAAATTGGCTTGGAGGTCTTCAATGGATGTTGGAGAAGGTGGAGAAGGCTGAAAATATCAAAATCCCGTATGGAGTGTTCTGTTTTTTATTAAAGATATAGCTGGGCGATTTTGTTCATCTTGATCGCGGAACTGGACTTGCGATCGCGGAGGGTCTGATTCTAAAGCACTGTGATCGCGACTGGAATGATGCAATCGCGAAGAAGCGACTGCGATCGCACAGACCAAGGACCCCACGCTACGCGATCGCGGACTGGACCTTACGATCGCGAAGAGTACTTGGCCAGACCCCCACCTAGCTCAACCAATACAGTGCGTTCGCGGACACACTATTGCGATCGCGAAAGGCTACTGGCCCCCCACCTCTCCTACCTATATGCGATCGCGACATTACCTATCCGATCGCATAGAGTATTTCACCAGACACCAGAAACTGAGATAAAACACCAGATTTTTGACTCATTTACACCCCGTTAGCTACCCGAAACTCACCCGAGCCCTCGGGTCTCAAAACAAAAAACACACACAACTCCCAAATCATCCTACGGACTTATTCAAGTTTTTAAATCACCAAAATGTCATCAAAATCAAGGAATTAAACCCCAAAACTCATAAAATTTCCTCAAAAGTTCATAAAGCTTAATTATTCCAATTTTGATCCGAATCACGTCATTTCAAGTCCGCTTTACACCAAATTTCACAGGTAAGTCACATAACATAAATTAAACCTGTTCTGGGCTCCGAAACCATAATAGGGGGCAGATAACACGGTTTCCACATCAATTATCTTTCTCAAAAACCTTTATTATTTTTTGAAAACAATTTTCTTTAAAAATTTATTTCTCGGGATTGGGACCTCAGAATTCGATTCCGTGCATACGCCCAAGTCCCATATTTTCCTACGGACCCTCCGGGACCGTCAAATCACGGGTTCGGGTCCGTTTACCAAGGATGTTGACCAAAGTCAACTCTATTCTATTAATTATTATAAAATTCTATTTTCATCAAGTTTTCACATAAAAGCTTCCCGGCAACACGCCCGGGCTGCTCACGCATATCGAGGTGAGATTAACGGAGGCTTTCGGGGACTCAGAACACATATTTAGCCAAATATACACAGGAAGACCCTTTGGGTCGTCACATGATACATATATATGACTAAAATATATATATATATATATATAGAACATGAGAAGGATCTGCAATGTACCTCCAGAGCATAGATACATGAAATACTGAATGCAAGGCTGATAAATGCAGTGGCAAGGCAAGTCTGTAGGCCACCTTTCCTACCTTGTACAAAATCTCAAATGGACCAATGTACCTAGGGCTCAACTTGCCCTTCTTTCCGAACCTCATCACGCCCTTCATAGGCGACACTCGAAGGAACACCTGGTCTCCCACCATGAAAGCCAAATCTCTAACCCTACGATATGCATAACTCTTTTGCCTGGACTGAGCTGTACGAAGCCTATCCTGAATAATCCTCACCTTATCCAAGGAATCCCGGACTAACTCAGAACCCAATAACCTAGCCTCTCCTGGCTCAAACCATCCGACTGGAGACCGACATCGCCTACCATACAACGCCTCATACGGAGCCATCTGAATGCTCGACTGGTAACTGTTGTTGTAGGCAAACTCTGCTAAAGGCAAGAACTGATCCCATGAACCACCAAAATCAATAACACATGCTCGCAACATATCCTCCAAAATCTGAATAGTGCGCTCGGACTGGCCGTCCGTCTGAGGATGAAATGTTGTGCTCAACTCAATCTGAGTACCTAACTCTCGCTGAAATACTCTCCAGAAATGGGAGGTAAAACTGAGTACCTCTGTCTGATATAATGGATAAGGGCACACCGTGCAATCTGACAATCTCTCTCATGTAGATCTTTGCCAACTTCTCCGCTGAATATGAAACTGACACAGGAATGAAATGTGCTGACTTGGTCAGCCTATCCACAATAACCCATACTGCATCAACCATCCTCTGAGTCCGTGGAAGCCCAACTACAAAATCCATCGTGCTACGCTCCCACTTCCACTCAGGAAGCTGAATCTGTTGCATCAATCCACCGGGTATCTGGTGCTCATACTTAACATGCTAACAATTCAAGCACCGAGCTACATAAGCCACAATATCCTTCTTCATTATACGCCACCAAAAATTCTACCGCAAGTCCTGGTACATCTTCGCGGCGCCCGGATGAATGGAATACCGGGAACTATGGTCCTCCTGCAATATCAACTCACGAATGCCATCAACATCGGGAGCACAAATACGACCCTGCAATCTCAAAACTCCCTCAGCATCGACTGTGACCTGCTTGGCACGTCTGTGCCGAACTGCATCTCTAAGAGCGCACAAATGACGATCATCATACTTCCTGGCGCGAATACGATCATACAACGAAGAACGAGCGACGGTATGGGCCAACATACTGCCAGTCTCAGAAACCTCTAATCTCACAAATCGGTTGGCTAAGGCCTGAACATCCAACGCAAGAGGTCGCTCCCCGACTGATAAATAAGCTAGGCTGCCCATACTGGTTGACTTCCGGCTCAAAGCATCGACCACCACATTGGCTTTCCCCGGATGATAAAGAATGGCCATATCATAATCCTTCAGCAACTCTAACCATCTCTTCTGCCTCATGTTCAACTCCTTCTGTCTGAATAGATACTGCAAGCTCTTATGGTCCGTGAACACCTCACATGGCACTCCGTACAGATAGTGCCTCCAAATCTTCAAAGCGTGAACAATATCGGCAAGCTCCAAATCATGGACTCGATAGTTCTTCTCATGAATCTTCAACTGACGAGAAGCATAGGATATAACCTTCCCATCCTGCATCAACAATGCACCAAGTCCAACCCGTGAAGCATCACAATACACGGTATAAGGCCCTGAACCTATGGGCAATACCAACATTGGTGTTGTAGTCAGTGTTGTCTTGAGCTTCTGAAAGCTCGCTTCACAGTCCTTGGACAATCTGAACTGGAAACTCTTCTGCATCAACTTGGTCATAAGGGCTGCTATAGATGAAAACCCCTCCACGAACCGGCGATAATATCCTGCGAGGCCCAAGAAACTACGAATCTATGTGGCTGAGGTGGGCCTAGGCCAGTCTCTGACTGCTGAAACCTTCTTCGGATCCACCTGAATGCCCTCTGCCGATATAATGTGGCCCAAGAATGCCACCGAACCCAACCAGAACTCACACTTATAAAACTTGG
Organism: Nicotiana undulata; assembly: GCA_005239495.1. NCBI lineage: Eukaryota > Viridiplantae > Streptophyta > Magnoliopsida > Solanales > Solanaceae > Nicotiana > Nicotiana undulata. Next base: position 55,750 of record ML288475.1, read on the forward strand.
CATACAACTTCCTATCCTTCAGAGTTTGGAGGACGACTCTAAGGTGCTGCTCATGCTCCTCTCGGCTGCGAGAATATATCAAGATATCATCAATGAAAACAATAACGAACGAGTCTAAATAAGTCCTGAATACCCGATTCATGAACTCCATGAAAGCAGCGGGGGCATTAGTCAACCCAAAAGACATGACCAAAAACTCATAATGCCCATAACGAGTGCGAAAAGCTGTCTTAGGCACATCAGACGCCCTGATCCTCAACTGATGGTAACCAGACCTCAAGTCTATCTTAGAGAACACCGTAGCACCCTGAAGCTGATCCAATAAGTCATCAATCCTCGGCAAAGGATACTAGTTCTTGATAGTAACCTTATTCAACTGCCGGTAGTCAATACACATCCTCATTGAGCCATCTTTCTTCTTCACGAACAATACGGGAGAACCCCAAGGAGAAACACTAGGCCTGATGAAGCCTTTATCCAACAAATCCTGTAATTGTTCCTTTAATTCCTTCAACTCTGGCGGAGCCATACGATACAGGGGAATAGAAATGAGCTGAGTGCCCTCATCTAACTCAATACAAAAGTCAATATCTCTGTCGGGTGGCATACCCGGCAGGTCAGCAGGGAATACCCCTGGAAAATCGTGAACCACGGGCACAGACTCTATAGAAGGAACCTCAGCACTAGAATCACAAACATAGGCCAGATAGGCAAAACAACCCTTCTCGACCATGCGCCGAGCCTTCATATAAGAAACAACTCTACCAGAAGAATGACTAGGAGTTCCCCTCCACTCCAAACGAGGTACTCCTGTCAAGGCTAAGGTCACTGTCTTGGCATGACAGTCCAAGATAGCATGATAGGGAGATAGCCAATCCATCCCCAATATAACATCAAAGTCAACCATATCAAGAAGCAGAAGATCGACCTGAGTCTCCAGACCACCAATAGCCACTAAACAAGCACGGTAGACTCGATCTACCACTATAGAATCACCCACCGATATAGACACATGCACATCAGTACTCAAAGAATCACGGGGCATGCTTAAATAAGGGCAAAAATATGAAGACACATAAGATAATGTAGAACCCGGATCAAATAACACCGATGCCTCTCGACTGCAAACTGAAACTGTACCTGTAATAACTGCATCAGAAGCCTCAGCATAAGGACAGGCAGGAAAAGCATAACACCGGGGCTGAGCCCCTCCAACCTGCACATCTCTAGGTCTACCTGCTACGGGCTGACCTCTCTCTCTCATGGCCTGTGCTCCACCTCTATGAGCCTGACCACCACCTCTAGCTGGATGAGGGGGTAAGGGTGCACCTGCTGCGGGCACCAAGGCACGGGAACCCTGATACTGGGGTCCACTCGAAGCTCGGGGGCAATATCTGGCAATTTGCCCCGGGCTACCACAACTATAACAAGATCTCTGTTGCTGTGACTGATAACTCGGGAACTGGCCCTGACAACCGTGATAACCACCCTGGTAACTCTGAAGTGGATGTGCACTGATAGATGCTGGTGGTGCACTAACAGGAGCTGGCGGTGTATGGGGAGATACCTGAAGTGCTGACTGAAAAGATCGGGGTGGATGACCCCTACTGAAAGAATCCCTACCTCCAGATGAGGCTCCACTGAATCTACCAAAATGACGGGGCCTCTTGTCAGCCCCCTGACCACTTCCTTGTGACAAAATCATCTCAATCCTTCAGGCCACATCGGTCGCATCCTGGAACAAAATACTAGTACTCGACTCCCTGGCCATATGGAGTCGTATAGGCTGGGCCAATCCCTCAATGAACCTCCGAACTCTCTCCCGATCCGTGGGGAGTATCATCAATGCATGCCTGGCTAGAGCGATGAACCTTGTCTCGTACTGAGTAACATGCATAGATCCCTGCTGGAGGCGCTCAAACTGCCTCCTAAGATCCTCTCGTTGAGTAATGGGAAGGAACTTCCCCAAAAATACCTCTGTGAACTGAGCCCAAGTCAAAGGTGCAGACCCAGCTGGTCTGGCTAAGCAGTAGTCCCTCTACCAAGTCTTGGCTGCGCCACATAGTCGAAAAGTAGCAAAGTCAACTCCATTGGACTCCACTATGCCCATGTTCCGAAGAACCTCATGACAGTTGTCCAAGTAATCATGTGGATCCTCTGACGATGCACCAGTAAAGGTGGTAGTGAATAACTTGGTGAACCGATCTAGTCTCCATAGAGCATCTGCTGACATAGCTTCACCCTCGGCTGCCGGTGCCACAATACCCGGCTGAGCTACTCCAGCTGTCTGAGGTGATGGAGTCTGATACTGAGTGGCAACCTGCTTTGGGGTATGAATAACAGGAGTTTGGGTCCCTCCCCCAGCCTGGGAACCAGCTGGTGCAGTAGGAAGAAGACCGGCCTGAGCCACACTCTCCATGAGTCCTACCGGACGGACAAGAGCGTCCTGAAGCACTAGGGTAGCTATGAACCCCTCTGGGACCTGCGCTGGTCCAACTGGGATTGCCGGAACTGGGACCTCTTTGTCAGACTCGACCTGAGGGTCCTCCACTAGGGCTGCTGCTCTAGGCTGAGCCCTGCCCCGGCCTCGGCCTCTAGCACGGCCTCGTCCTCGACCTCGACCCCTCGTAGGAGCTGTAGCAGGAGTGTCGGGCTGCTGAGCAGAACCAAGGGAAGCACGCATCCTCACCATCTGTGAGAGAGTAGAATGGAAACTCAATCAGTACTCAGAATTCATATCGCACAACAGAGATGAAGAAATGTGGAATTATCCTAACTTTGCAGCCTCTGGGGGATAAGTACAAATGTCTCCGTAGCGATCGCTCAGACTCTACCAAGGTTATTCGGGAGTTGTGAGACCTAAGATACCTAGAGCTCTGATACCAACTTGTCACGACCAGAAATCCCACCCTTCAGGCCGTGACTGCGTCTAACGTTGAACCTGCTAGACAAGCCAACGTATCCAAGTAGTTCTAACAAATTCAACCCAAGTTAACAATAGTAAAGTTAATACCTTTCAAAACTGAACAGAATAACAAAACACCTTAAAATCTTTAACAGCGAAAATGTAATAGAAATTCAAAAATGCAAAGTTAAATAGTGAAATACATAACGTCGCATAAGCCCAAAACCGGGGTGTCACAACTCACGAACTGTCTAAACAGAGTGCTAAATACAGAGTCTGAAGCGAAATACATAATTGTCTTTGGAGCCACAGAAGAAATGAGACAATAGGAGAACAAATGAGCATGAGAGACTCCAAAGTCCACGAACGCCAGCGGTATACCTTGAAACTCGGTGTCGACTGATGGTGTCTCCCTCAGAGCGGTCCACTGGGTCCGAAAGCGGGATCTGCACAACATTGAGAAGTGCAGTGTAGCATCAGTACAACCGACACCATGTACTGAGTAAGTGCCAAGCCTAACCTCGGCCGAAGTAGTGACGGGACTAGACTTGACAATAACGATAACCTGTCATATTCTACCGCAGGTAATAGGGATAATACAAGGCAGAGATAAACAGACAAGTAAGGGATATAGGAGCAGTAAAGGGGAACAAGTGAAATGAAGCAATTCAATTGACGTATAGAACTAAACAAGAGGGGCAATTTAACACAATAGCTAATAAATACCAGAAATGTAAACAATGGCACGGCATCACCCTTCGTGCTTTTACTCTCTTCCTCACAATGCAATGTACAATGTAAGGCAATATAAATCATGGCACGACATCACCCTTCGTGCTTTTACTCTCTTCCTCACAATGCAATGTACAATGTAAGGCAATATAAATCATGGCACGACATCACCCTTCGTGCTTTTACTCTCTTCCTCACAATGCAATGTACAATGTAAGGCAATATAAATCATGGCACGGCATTAACCTTCATGCTTATAAGCAATGTAAATCATGGCACGACATTAACCTTCGTGCTTATAATCAATGTGAATCATGGAACGACATCACCCTTCGTGCTTTACACTCTTCCTCACCAAACAATGACAGATATAATGGCAAGGAGTATATATCTCAATATCACCCGGCAAGGGGAAGACATCAAACAATATCACAACAATTGCCCAGCAAGGGTCTCAGCTATAACCAATCAATTCAATATATCCTTAACAGTTGGATTTTAAATCAAACCAACACCTCATAGGTTCATCAACCAAGATTTCCAACCATAACGGCTTCCAAGTAGAGACAAGTTCATAATATGACGAACGTGGAAGTAATAACAAGATTTTTATCAAAATTAGACTCACGAGCATGCTTGACACACAATGCATAGGTACTCGTCACCTTACCTATGCATTGAACATGATAAAAACTTAGCACATAGCATACAATACCTATTCCCTCACCGAAATTAGGCAAGACACTTACCTCGGGTCCAAAATATAGCAATGAACCCTCTAACACCGCTTTTCCTTTAAAATCTGACTCCTAAACAACGATACCTAGGCATAATTAATTCAATAATATCAATAAGGACTCAATAACACAATCCGATAGCCTAAATATACAATTCCTTGCATTCTTCCAAAATTTCCAAAATTCGACCCCGGGCTCGCTTGGTCCAAACACGAGGCTCGGACCAAAACCCGATCACCCATACCCCCACGAGTTAGAATATATAATTTGTTTTGAAATACGACCCCAAATTGGGGTTGAATTACCCAAAATTTCCAAAAACCTAACTCTACCCAAAACCCCTATTTTCTACTTTGATTTTAGGATTTTAGGCCTAGATTCTACCGATTAGTTGAAGAAAGTAGGAGAAAATGATGTCAAGAACACTTACCTATGGAGCTATGGAGGAAGAATTGGCTTGGAGGTCTTCAATGGAGGTTGGAGAATGTGGAGAAGGCTGAAAATATCAAAATTCCATATGGAGTGTTCTGTTTTTGATTAAAGATATAGTTGGGCGATTTTGTTCATCGCGATCGCAGAACTGGAGTTGCGATCGCGGAGGGTTTGATTCTAAAGCACTACGATCGCGACTGGAATGATGCGATCGCGAAGAAGGACCTGGGATTCCCCCACACTGCGATCGGGAAGAAGCGACTGCGATCGCACAGACCAAGGACCCAACGCTACGCGATCGTGGACTGGACCTTGCGATCGCGAAGAGTACTTGGCCAGACCCCCACCCAACTCTAACAATACAGTGCGATCGCGGACACACTATTGCGATCGCGAAAGGCTACTGGTCCCCCACCTCGCATACCTCTATGCGATCGCGACATTACCTTGCGATCGCATAGAGTATTTCACCAGACACCGGAAACTGAGATAGAACACCAGATTTTTGACTCATTTACATCCCGTTAGCTACCCGAAACTCATCCGAGCCCTCGGGTCTCAAAACAAAAAACACACACAACTCTCAAATCATCCTACGGACTTATTCAAGTTTTTAAATCACCAAAATATCATCAAAATCAAGGAATTAAACCCCAATACTCATAATATTTCCTCAAAATTTCATAAAGCTTAATTATTCCAATTTTGATCTGAATCACGTCATTTCAAGTCCGTTTTACACCAAATTTCACAGGTAAGTCACATAACATATATTAAACCTGTTTAGGGCTCCGAAACCATAATAGGGGGCCGATAACACGATTTCCACATCAATTATCATTCTCAAAAACCTTTATTATTTTCAGAAAACAATTTTCTTTAAAAAATTATTTCTCGGGCTTGGGACTTCAGAATTCAAATCCGAGCATACGTCCAAGTCCCATATTTTCCTACGGACCCTCCGGGACCGTCAAATCACGGGTTTGGGTCCGTTTACCAAGGATGTTGACCAATGTCAACTCTATTCCATTAATTATTATAAAATCTATTTTCATCAAGTTTTCACATAAAAGCTTCCCGGCAACACGCCCGCGCTGCGCACGCATATCGAAGTGAGATTAACGGAGGCTTTCGGGGCCTCGGAACACAGATTTAGCCAAATATACACATGATGACCTTTTGGGTCATCACATGATACATATATACGGCTAAAATATATATATATAGACACACACAGACACTTCACTGTAATATTATAACTTATATATAACTTGTTATAGTATATGTTAGTGTGTCTATGTATATAACATTCATTCATCACTAGGTTATAAGTTGATGAATCAATTTACAAGTGTAAAAATCCTTAAAATAACCCGACCATGTGTTACTAGCGCTTCATGTTCTTATATATATATATATATATAGACACACACAGACACTTCACTGTAATATTATAACGTATATATAACTTGTTATAGTATATGTTAGTGTGTCTATGTATATAACATTCATTCATCACTAGGTTATAAGTTGATGAATCAATTTACAAGTGTAAAA
>ML288478.1:841-18121 GCA_005239495.1 Nicotiana undulata
TCGGAATAGAAAAGTCAGTTATCGTGCGTCTTTCCGGTTAACGACTCAAGATTGATTTGCGTTATCTCCTCATCGGTAAGTGTTGTGCGAAAACCAACACTGCTATCTTGTTCAGAGAATTCAGGCAACAAAACCCTAGTCAATCACTCCGGCAGAAAATCCCTCACGCGCCTCCATGCGCCGCCACAACAAGGGTTCCAGCGAGCTAAAATAACTTGTTTTGTTGCTTAGGGGGAGTCTAGTGGCCTAATATGTCGAATGATCAGCTTGCAGATATTTTTACCAAGTCCCTTACTGGTACTCGTATTAATTACATATGTTACAAGCTCGGTACATATGATTTGTATGCACCGGCTTGAGGGGGAGTGTTAGATAGTAATGTGTAAGTAGTCCTAGTCCCATATGTAGTAGGAGTAGAATATGTCCTAGTCCCATATGTAGTGGTAGTGGAATATGTCCTAGTCCCACATGTAGTAGGAGTAGAATATATATTATATATAGGGCTCACTTTATCATTGTTAATAAATAGATTTTTCTCCCGTGCATTCTCACAGTAACTATCAACAAAAAGCATGACTTGTCAATAACGCCATGTATAGATTTCCCCCAATAATTTACGAGACCAACATACAAGTCACAATGTGGATTTACATCTAAGAGCGAAAATTCAAGCAGAGTAACCCATGCTTGGCTTCTCTTGCAAGAACTGTACCAAAAAACCATGTACAGAGGAGCTCCAACATTCACGTTTACTAAATCTGCGCCATGCTTAGTGCAAATATATTTTTACCAAACAAACAAAAGTAGGAAGTATAATCGTTATATAACCAAATAACAAACTTACATCGACAGCATCAGTACCCTTATCCATAAGATCGATCTTCGTCAGAACACCAAATGTCCTTTCCCCTGAGGCAAGAAGACTTTCACAGTGTTAAACGGCGATATTTATCATCTAATTTACCAAAATACTCTTGATATGACAATTTATAATTCAGACTATCTCAAAAAGTAAGAGCTAGCATGGTCTATTGGATTACTACACAAGATAACAGAAAAGGAAAGAGACAAATGCAAAAAGATAATGATTCAAGCAAAAAATCTAGCTACATTATTGGCTCAATCAATAATATTTTAAATGAGACCGAAACCCACAGTTTCTTAATGTGTACAAGACACTAATTACCGAGTTTTGGCCTTAAATACTGTTGGGTTCAAAGTGTACAAGACAAAATTATTTCTCTTCTCAGTTCTATTTTTAATTTCTAGTTTCATTTTTGTTTTCCATGAGATCCAAGTCTTCTTCCTCTTCCTCTGTCACATTTAATGGTTATACTGCATGAGATATGTGCATTACTTATCAGGAAGGAAGGGACGTATAAGAGTTCACGGATATCTAACATAACTTCCCCATAATAATCGGTAACATTCATCCTCTTACTTTCAAGAGAGCCACAGAACATGTGAAGAAATATAACAAAAACTAAACCCAAGAACTCTATCAACATTGTCAACATGGATAACTATTTTACGAGGCAATGAAAAAGCGCATATTTTAATGCGCTTACCTTGTACGCAATGATGTTAAAAAATAATTGATAAGTCAACAAAATAGATATAAGAACAGAAAAAATAAAAGTGAGAAAGAAAAGTTTCTTAGAAGCATGCAGCATTCCAATCTATTTCCGAATTCCAGCTTCTGCTCAAATGAAAACTTTGCAAAACAATAATTAACTAAACCACATAAATTGACCAGAGCTAGCTATTTGACATCAATCAAAATATATATAACTGATCAAATATAGCAAGCAACCTAGAGAAAAATAAAGCGAAGAAGGACATTTCTTAACTCTAACCTTTTGGGTCTACTTCGCGAGAAATCTTAATAGCATCCGATGTTGCAAGATCTTGATTGGCAGGAGAAACAGCAAGAATAATGCAATTTGGCTGCAATGTAAAAACAATGGAATAAAAAAACTCACCCACACATGAAGAAGTAACTGAGATCCTTAAAAGCCAATATATATTTACCAAGATTTAAACCAAATAGTAAGGCGCTCACAATGTATGGCCTTCGTTGGGACAATGTAACAACAAGAGAATGGAATAACAATGTTTCATTCCAATTCCATGTTATTAAGTCCTGATTTCATTTTGGAGTAGTGATTCCGAGGTTACTTCCATAGTGCCTTAACGCCAATACCCATTATATTCTGAAAGGGCCATAATGACCATTCATAGGGGCAAAATTGAGAGAGGGTCAGAAACGCATCATTCTATCTCGACCTTTTACGAACCTGCATTTTATCATCGACCCATTACCCTTTCACCATTGCAGTGATCCCCTTTCCCTCACTATGCTCCAGAGGTACCCCTAACCATCGTCCATCTTGCTAAGCAGTTTCGTTTCTTTACACAACCTCCGTGCTGATCCCCACCCTTCACTTTTCTACTATTTTCATTCCATTCCAAACTCCTTTTAAGTCAGAGGTGAAGTAGGTTAGGGCGTACCCCAACATTCATTCTGGCTTATCTCAAGAATAGATCCAAATCACACAAATCATTTATTTTTATTCTAATTCCATTCCTTGAGACTTCCTTCCGCAATTCAATGGATGAGCTGTCAGCGAACTTGGTACTGTATTATTGTTTTCCTAAGTGTAAAGACACTTGAACAATGCCCATAGAAAATTTTATAAATAAGAAAAAGTACAACTAACCTTCTCAATATAAGAGCGAACCATGTTTTCAATGTCCGCAACAATGCTCTCAGATTGTCCCTCTAAAAGAATTCAATGAAGAGAATTTAATTCAGATTGTCTGAAAAAGTCCATTATCAGGAAAAGGCAAGAAAAAACTAACTGATGAGCCAAACAAGCAACTCACCAACTGCTACTTTTGTAAGTCCAGGAAGATCGATCAGTGTCAAGTTTACGACTGGCATGACCAAAATCAAAATTCAGATGTCAAGATCCAGAGGGAAAAAAAAAGAATAATAGAAATATAGAACATGGAAGAACAGTTGCAGACTGTGTCTATTACGGACTTTCTAAAAAATTATATGGTGGAAAAGAGGGACACAATTGGCACCAACAAAATGCAGCACTCAAATTAGAGGTATAGCCCAATAGGAAACAAAGGAAGAAAACATGAATATTCAACATCAAGTAGATTTTCACAAGTGATAAAAATTTGAAAAGCTCTCCACTAAAGTATAGACCACAACTATGGTCACCAGCAAAGCTGTCCGCTACATGAGATTTTACCCAAGATAGAGTGAAATTTTTTTTTGGTTCTCATTATGAAAATGGGCATGTTCCTAACGAAGTTGCTTATGTTTTATATTCTTAGAGTTTGTAGTTATTATGATTAGAATTCATATTTTAATTTATGCACCTTTAGTATTTTTAAATTCTAAGTCCAATGGAACTATGTCAAACAAATTGTAGTGATTCTATTTTACCTCTTTAAATCTCCAGTAAATACTCAGATGGGGAGTTTGTTTAGTTGCATTAACTGTTGCAGAAATATTTGCCTCGTGTTTCAGTAAAACAAAGATCAATATAGTTCTGAATTTCAAATATATTCTCAGAATACAAGGTTCAAGTACATTTTTTATTTAGAGGGTAAGTTCAAGTACTTCTTTGTCAACACAAGCACATAACTTTCAACCTTATACTGAATAACAATACACCATTGCTAATAGAGAAAGCTAAAATCTCTTCGTACCATTTGGAGAATAAATACTGAGATAAATTGGGACGCTGGAGATCTGTTTAGAACGGCCTGTCTCTCGATCAGTCTCATCAGCAATCTCCTTTCTCACGGCAGCTGAACAAAAGATACACAGGATTTAAAAGTCAAAAGGACAATAAAGCAAGGTGATCAATGAAGATGACAAGTATGCTAGAGTATATCATGTGATACATGTGGAAGGTGAAAATTAGGACTGCATAAACAATGATGGTATATATTGTCTAGCGACGCACCAAAATCAGTAAACCTCTTCCTAGGAAGGTGTCCAAATTCTGCATATTCTCTACCCTCATCTATCCGATGAAGCTGTAGGACAAGGGGTCGACGAGTGACAATACCTGTACATGATATGTTAATAGTATTTCTTGTGATGGCATTGATAAAAATTTCATGTAAACAGCACTAATAATGAATGCATTATTTTTACCAGATCCACGAGGCAAAAAATCCTTTCCAACAATGCTCTCAAGCACTGAAGACTTCCCAGAGCTCTATAAACCATACAGAATATGAAGTTAAGCAATGCTATTAAACCAGCAAATCATTACACCAAGAGTGTTCAGAAGACATTAAGCACACATTAATTTTGTTTAACATGTATGATCAGACTAAAACAGACAACAATTTGATGCTATAAAACAATCAGAGGGCAGAATAACATATATTAACTCAAAAGGAATCGATAAATGTATATAACACAAGCTGAAATTAAGAGAGCTAAAGTATCATGTATCCATGCACTATTGCAGTAACATCAAGCAGCTCACAAAACTACTACTGCACAAAAGCAGCACGATGCTTTCACATTAGAAGCTTTTATGTTTTAATGGACTACAACACATCATCACATATGCCAACATGAACTAAAATTACCTACCAACAGAAGCTACAACCCACTCCCTCAAATATTAACAAACAGATCGGAACCCTAAATTTCGAGAAAACACTTAATTCATCACGAACTGCATATTATCAAACTAACAAAAGATAACCAAAGATTAAGAAATCTTGTTCAAGGACAATAGATACAGCGCAGTAAAGGAAGATTCAAGAAATTAAAGTGACAGAAAAACCTATAGAAAGATAATAATGATATAATACACAGATCTGAATTGAACGAATAAGGAAATCGGAGAGACCTGACCACCAACGACGGCGATGGAAGGAAGGGCATCCCAGAGAGTAGGCAATGCACTCTCTTCACCGTGATCGCCAAGGGCTGTACAAGCTCTCTGTAATCTGTTAACCAATTGTATGAGATTCTCCATTGATCCGAGTCAAAGATCGGCGACTTGACTCACGTAACGACTGAAACAATACAATCAGTACCGCCGGTGATTTCGTAATCGATCGATAGATCGACGATGAATTGAAGAAAGGAGAGAGAAGTGGGCAACGGGTCGACTTTAGAATTTTGAAATTGGAAAGTTTCCTTTATTATTTGTATCTGTATAAGGGAGAGAGAATTTAAACAGACGGGCCGCGTCGACGTCGGTTGGGTTCGGTTGTAAGTAAATAAATTAATCAGAGACTTGTATGTCAGTTTTCACAACTTTTGGGGCCTTAAGGCACCGTGCCGTCCTTGTTGAATGTTGCTCTATCAATTTCCTTTCACGAACTTGTTCACGTTTGTTGAGGTTATGTATTTCTTTGTTTTATTTTTTGGTGAAGTTAAGGTTATGCTTGACACAGAGAAAAGATATTTTGTTTGATTTAAGCTTTATTTGTTTGAATTTTTTTAGTTCTCGATAAGCGGGAGTAATTATTATTTAAAAAATTTATATCTATTGAAGTTGAAGCTTCGCTAATAACTGATTATTAAATATCTTGCCTTTTCATTGTTGCGATGTTTCTCAAGCTTTGACACGTAGATATAACATCAAATTGTATTATGGTTACACGTATCTCGTCTAGCATTAAAAGAAACATATATCAACACTCCTCGACTTATATCATTCCTATTGCACAGGACCAAGGGCGGATCCACTTAGTATTTATTGGTTCACATGAATTCATATTCAATCCCAATATTTTGTAATTATATTGTACATACTCTCATAAATTAGACAAATACTATTTGTGCACCCAATAAATAAAGGCATCTCGTCACTAAACAAAGGCATGGTGCACTAATTAAAGATCTTGTTATGTGCATTTGTGTATCTCTTTTTGTTATTCTCTTTTTTTCTTTTTCCTTTCTTATTTCGTTCATGTTTTTATCACAAGTTTGCTTAAGATATTTCTATGTTACTAATCAATTATCTCTAAATAATTTGATAATAAAAAAATCTTTTCATATCCCATGTATAAAGTTATTTCTTTTGAATTTCTTAAAGTTTTCTGTGTTTCCTCTCTTGTCCAACTCCAGCTTAGTGATTTTTAAATCTTAGTTTGCCATTCTCGAAATAGTAAGTCTCACTCATTCCCAGTGGCGGAATCATGACTTAATTATCTCGACCTTTAATGTTTTTAGCACTAAACTATTTATATTTAAAAATTATTAGTTCAAATATAATTTATTAAAAAATTAGTGAATTTTTTCTTATAACTTTATGCTATGCATCGAAACTATTAGGTTCATATAAACCCGTTGTCAAAAAAGTATATATGTCATCGCATGTCCGTTTTCTATCGACGGTAGTGGTGCGCTGTTACACCCCATATTTTCGTACGTAAAAGTACGTCATAAGTTAGTTGATGTATGCTTGAAAATTAGATCATATTTGAAAGTACATAAAGTAAGTTAATCATGTTACCTTGGAGGTTACAAATATTTAAGATCATGAATTGCAACCACCAAGAGCATTGGAAGGTTTAGAAGCTAAACAAATCGAAGAAAATAAGTTTCGTCGAAAGTCGGCATGTTGGAAATGTTATAACCCGGACTTTAGGGTGATACTAGGGTGATTAACATGATACGGAGGTGATACAATAAGGTATTTTATTCGTATTATAGTCGTGTGTTAAGTTTTGAATTCAAACGAGTTAGGAAAAGTCGACAAAAGTTGTCGCAAGTTACGCTCATAATTTTACTTAAATTTAGGTCTAATGTTACTAAGGTTTTCTCTCAATATACTTGGAATTACGGGATGTCTACCCACCAAATTAAGGATATACGAGTCTAATTTTCAATGCATTAAACTGTTCATTGATACGACATTGGAGTCGAGAGATTTTTGTATTTTCGCGAGACTGCGCAAGCAGTTCCCTTTGGAACCCACAAGGTCGAGTGAGGATTATCTTAATATATAAAGTTGTAGACTTCGTCTCTAATGCTCATTTCGACCCAAATCAGACCTAAAAAGTCTCTCTTGACAACCTAAATACATCCTTAGGGTTTTGAATCAATTTTGTCATCCGCAACTCAAAGTCAAGAGGCGAACACATCAACACGATCCTTATGACATAGGTAAACTTTGCCATCCTCCTTTCTCCTTATAACTCGAATTTTGGAAAGAGCTTTGTGTCTAAGGAAGCCCGTCACCTCTGTATATTATAAATACAAATATAATTAAGGGCGTGGATCAAAAGGAACAAGGTTTGAAAGCAAGAACACAAGAGGTATGTAGGGTTTTCATTTTGTTTTCGGCATGACGCAGTTCAGCTATGTTCTAGCCTTTTTTCTTGATCTTGTAAGGGTCGTTCAAGGAAAATATTAGAATGTATTGTATCCTTGTATATTATTCAATTCCATATGTGAGTTATGGAAGAAAATAGTTTAGGTTGGAACTTCAAAACACAACAAAAACAAAAGGAAAAATCGCCAATTTGGCATATTCCATTCGGACTTCTGTTTGTTTCGTTCCTTTTTTTTAATGTATACCTAACCTCTATATGATACTAATAGCTTCATCTAAGATTATATAAGCTTAATTTTCATGTGTTGATTCTTAGATTATTTCTAAATCATATTTAGACTTTCATGTCACAAGTTAGCCATTATAAGTCGACATTACATTCATAATTCCGTTTTGTCGATCGTGTGACACTATTATGGATAATTGGATCTCCTTTAGTTTGATTTCATCATATTTTTCGGGTATCCATCCCTGTGTATATTGTGGTGATTGTTGTTGTTTTTTGGGATCATCTAGTTTTAGGGGAAACATTACCAAAAATTTTGGAAATTCGAAGAGTTGGAAAAATCTTGAGTTCCTTGGTTCTAAATTGACTATAGAGGGATCCTAATGAGTTAATTAACCTTATTATCTCATGTACATACTTAGTCTCTACCTAAAATAGGGATAAACTCTCCATCCAACTTATGGACGACGAGCGTCAGATTACGTTTGTGATTCCATTTATGGTTTTCTTCATGATCTCTTGAGTCCATATGATGTTGCCACATGTGTTATACCTCATACATGCTTACATTGATTATGATGGGGATAGATCCCATAACACCAGCGAGGCCTATTTGTTGGGGGTGATAACCCATAATGCCAGCGAGCCCTAGGGTGTTTATAGGTCTTGTCTACTAGAGTCTTGTTCAAAGTATGTTGCGCGCTATACTTATGAACAAGAGGCTACATGGCATTATAGGATGGTTGTCCTTCCTTCTTCTCTAGATCGTTCGATAGAGATATGTTATAAGAATTTAGCCTTCTAACATACGCTTTATATCTAGTGAAGTCGCCGAAGAGACTCACGGCTTCCCATAAGGGCAAAGTTGTTGCCAGCCAGGGTAATAGCAGAGTAATCCATGAGTTAGATGAGCATGAGGAGTCCAGACAAGAGGTTCCATCCGGATCTTCACAGACTCCTTTCGTTCAGGGAGAGGTTAGGGGTGTTTTTGCTATCGCACCTCTGGATCCTCAGCACGACGACACAAGGGAGGCCGTCAGATTGTTGACTAGCATTCCAGCTACATAGGTTGAACGATAGCATATAGGTCCTGAGGGTGATGATACGGGTTCTAGGATTCGTGGTTTTCTTAGATTAGAGCCTCCAATTTTTACGGGATTTAGTACATCAGAGGATCTCTAATATTTCCTAGACATAGTAGCCAGATCCCTCAGAGTTATGCATGTCACAGATAGAGAGTCAGTTGAATTGGATGGTATACCACTTGGGATATGCCTAAGGGCGCAAATGCTGCTCCAGCTACATGGCGAGTGTTCTCACAGACATTCCTCCACCATTAAATACCTACAGATTTACTTACCTACAGAGACACGTAGAGCACGATTGGATCAGTTCCTGACATTGAGACATAGGGTATGAGTGTTGTAGAATACAATCCCCGCATTAATTATTTGGTGAGGTTTGCTCATGCAGATGTATCAGACATGGTGGACATGGTACATAGGTATGAAACGGTACTTGGTTCTTACTTATTAAATAAGTGTATGACCGTACTATGCAGTCGGGTGTGGACACTACATGTATTCAGGCATTCACCTTAGAACTTGAGGAAAGGAAATAAAAGCAGAAGGCTGACAGAGATAGAAGCTCAAACAAAAGAACTAGATTTTCAGGTTCGTTTGGCGAGACATCTGGTGTTAGTAGACAACACAGTGTCGGGCAACCAACAGTTAGTACTTTTCACAATTTCAAGGGCCGAGATCTGATTGACCCCTGTAGTTTAGAGATAGTCAGGGTAGTTTACTTTAACCGAGGTGTTCTGTCTGTGGTAGATTCCATTTAGTTGGGTGTAGATGCATGTTATGTTTGTGGCGAGTCAAGCCATTTTATGAGAGATTGCCCGTCTAGGGGTGGTAGTGATGCAACTTAGCCAACGAGATCAGTTGCAGCTTCTTTAGCACTAGCAAATCCGCAAGGGAAAGTTTCCAAGACACCAACGGGCCATGGTAGAGGGCGATGCGGAGCTCCAACTACAAGCGGTCCCCAGAACCACACCTACGCTCTAGTTGGTCATCAGAACCTGGAGGCTTCACCAGACGTTGTTACAGGTACTTTATTAGTGAATTCTTATAATGGTATGTGTTGATAGATCTTGGTTTTACACTATCATATGTTACTCCCTTTATTGCTATTAAGTTTGGGATAGAACCAGAAGCCATTAAACCTTTTGAGATAACCACCCTAGTTGTTGATTCAGTGGTAGTTAGGCGTGATTTTAGAGGTTGCACGGTGGTGATTGGCGACTGTAGTACTATAATTGACATGATTGAGTTAGAAATAGTTGACTTTGATGTTATACTTGGTATGGACTGGTTGTTCTTTTTCTAGGCTAATGTTGACAGAGTGAAGACGGTCTAGTTCAATTTTCTAGAAGGGTCAGCTATACAATGGAAAGGTGTTTATGCATCGCCAAAAGGTAGATTTATTCTGTACCTTAAGACGAGGAAGATGATCACTAAGGGAATGCTGACTCTTGAATCAGTTCCAGTAGTGAATAAGTTTTCTCAAGTTCCAGTAGTGAATAAGTTCCCTCACGTATTTCCAAATGAGCTTCCAAGTCTTCCTCCAGGGCGGAGAATTTACTTTTTCATCAATATAGTACTGGGTACGCAACCAATATCTATTCCTCCTTACAGGATGGCACCAACAGAAATAAAGGAACTTAAGGAGTAATCGAAAGATCTGTTAGATAAGGGTTTCATTCGACCGATCACTTCTCCTTGGGGAGTACTAGTTATATTTATGAAAAATAAAGATGGCTCCTACGTATGTGCATATATTACAGACAGTTGAACAATGTCACGATCAAGAACAAATATCCCCTTCGAAAAATTGATGACTTGTTCGACCAGCTTCAGGGTAACAAGTGCTTCTCGAAGATGGACTTAAGACCAGGCTACAATTAGGTTAGAGTTAGAGAAGACGTGATGTCTCACTTGAGATTCCAGAATAACATAAGAAAATCTATGGTGCTAGCAAGTTAACGGAAGGTTGCGAGTAGTATAAAAAGACGTGTTGGTCGCAAGCTAAAGTATGGTAGTGCGACAAGTTTTTGGGAAGATAAGAGTAAGGATAAGAAAAAGGTGAGTGAGAAGGTGACAGGAATAGGTGAGTCCTCGGGATTAAGCCCTTCAAAATAATAGAGCACACAGTTTCCGTAAGTTATAGAAAGCTCAATATAGCATGAATGAACTCGGAGGAGTTTAAGATTAGGAGCATTTAGAAGAGTTGGAATGCTTCCATGGTAGTAGAATAAGATAATAATTGTGATAAATGATAAGAGTATGACGTTTAGGCATTCGATTGAGTAATGATTCAAAGAGAAGGGATTTCATGAATTACACGGGATTAGAATACCTCCCATAAGATGAATCACGTTGAGATGCTACGAAATACGGCTACTGAAGTATAGTATCATCCCCAGGTGGATCAAGCAAATAACTTCAAATGTTCCCCGATGAGATGTGATCCCTAGTGACAATGTATTATGTAAGAGGTTTCAAGTTATCAATGGTAGATTATAGATCAACATTAGGTGAATCAACAATAGATGATAAAAGTTCCAAAGTATGAAATGAGATTAGGTTGTCATTCTTAAGATGAGCTGAATGAGGAAGCATTAAAGGACCTAGATTTATACATATGGGATAAACAAGGAAAGAGTAACCTGAAGTTGGGTAGTAGACCTCGGTAAAAATAAACCGACGTAAGTGTTATGGTATAGTATGACCTACCTAGATGCAGTAATGTCATAAGGATAGATAATCGAGGCAATGACAAAATATAGATGCCTCGAGGGACAACTTGTCATAGGTTCTATATATGTTCAAAAAGTGAGGCCTAGAGATTGGATAAAAATTGGAGGAAAAAGGAGAGAAGAGTCACAAAGTCGTGCAGGCTGCATGACATAAGGTAGCAATATTTATGAGATTGGAAGAATTCCGACCACAGGTCGTGGTGTGAGAAAGATGCCTAAGGGTGGGAATGCACATGCCTTTAGATTTATTCGCACAACAGTTGCCTAGATGGAATGGACAATATAAAAGTATTCGTAAGAGTTATAGGTTTTGAGACTGATAAGAATATCATTCAACATTCGAGGACAAATTTTCCAAAGGGGTGAATGATGTTACACCCCATGTTTTCATACGTATAAGCATGTCGTAAGTCAGTTGATGTTTGTCCGGAAATTAGATCATCTTTGAAAGTACATAAAGCAAGTTAATCATGTTACCTTGGATGTTACAAATATTTATGATCATGAACTGCATGATCTCTTGAGTCCATATGATGTTGTCACATGTGTTATGCCTCATAAATGCTTACATTGATTATGATGGGGGGACATAACCCATTACGCCAACGAGGCGGATTGATTATATGCTAGGGGGAGATAGCCCATAACACTAGTCGAGCCTGTTGATTATATATTTACATGTTGGGGGATATAGCCCATAACACTAGTCATGCATGTTATATACACGTATATAGCTACAGTTTGCATTGCATTATACATGAGGCTAGTTCGGTTTTACAATTACCTGATTGGGGAGATATAGACCATAACATCAGACAGGTACCGGTTCAGATAATTGTTCAATTTCAGCTTGAACTTCGGTTCAGTTCAAGATCAGTTGCTAGTTCAGACTCTTGTTTAGCTTTCAGCTTATATCCAATCATACTTTAGTATGCTTTACATATGCTTTCCAACCTACATACTTTGCATATATCGTACTCACGTCCCTTTTGGGCCCTGCGTTTCATGTCATGAAGGTACATATAGATTAGTGTTTGCACCACATCAGTAGGCCATCCACCAGTTGTTAGAGTCATTCTAATTAATCCAAAAGTTACCGTCCTCCTTTCTCCTTATAGCTCGAGTTTTGGAAAGAGATTTGTGGCTAAGGAAGCTTGTCATCTCTGTATTTTAGCTGTACAATCATAAGTAAGGGTGTGGATCAAATGGAACAAGGTTTGAAAGCAAGAACACAAGAGGTATGTAGGGTTTTCGATTCATATTCGGCATGATGCGGTTTAGCTATGTTCTAGCCTTTCTTCATGATCTTTTAAGGGTTGTTCAAAGGAAATATCAGCATGTATAGTATCCTTGTATATTATTCAATTCCATATGTGAATTATGGGGAAAATAGTTTAGTTGGAATTTCAAAACACAACAAAAACAAAAAGGGTAATCGTTAATTTTGCCTATGCCATCTAGACTTCCATTTGTTCCCTTCCTTTGATATTTTTATGTATACCTAACCCCATATGATCCTAATAGCTTCATTTAAGATTATATTAGATTAGTTGTCATGTGTTGATGCTTAGATTATTCCTAAATCATATTTTGACTTTCATGTCACAAGTTAACCACTATGAGTTGACATTACATTAACAATTTTGTTTTGTCAATCGTTTGACACCATTGTGGATAACTGGATCTCCTTTAGTTTGATATTATCATCTTGGACGGGTATCCATTACCGTGTATATTATGGTGATTGATGTTGTTTTTGGGAATCATCTAGCTTTAGGAGACTCACAGCCACCCAGAAGGGCAAAACCATTGCCAACCAGGGTACTAGGAGAGTACTCCCTGAGTTAGATGACCATGAGGAGTCCAGACAAGAGGTTCCATCCGGAGCTTCATAGACTCCGTCTATTTAGGGAGAGGTTAGGGGTGCTCCATCAACCACACCTTTGGCTCATCATCACGACGACATAAGGAAGGCTGTCAGATTATTGACTAGCATTGCTTCTACTCGGGCTAAACAACAACATACAGGTCCTCGGGGTGATGATATGTGTTCTAGGATTCGTGATTTCCTTAGATTAGAGCCTCCAGTTTTCACGAGATTTAGTACAATAGAGGATCCCCAGGATTTCCTAGAAAGAGTAGCCAGAGCCCTCAGAGTTATGCATGCCACAAATAGAAGAGTCAGTTGAATTGGCATCATATAGATTACAGGATCTAGCAGATGGTTGGTATACCACTTATGAGATGTCTAGGGGAGCAAATGATGCTCCAGCAACATAGCGAGAGTTCTCAGAGGCATTCCTCCGCCATTACTTACCTACAGAGACACGTAGAGCACGAATGGATTAGTTTTTGACATTGAGACTAGGGGTATGAATGTTATAGAATACAACCTCCGCTTTAATTCTTTGGTGAGGTTTGTTCCTGTAGTTATGTCAAACATGGAGGACATGGTACATATGTATGTAACGGGACTTGGTCCTTACTTAGTAAATGAGTGTATGCCTATATCTATGCATTCGGGTGTGGATATTTACATGTATTTAGGCATTCACCTTAGAACTTGCGGAAAGGAAACAAAAGTATAAGGTTGACAGAGATAGAAGCTCAAGCAAGAGAGGCAGATTTTCAGGTTCGTTTGGTGAGACATCTGGTGCTAGCAGACAAAAAAGTATTAGGCAGCCAACAACTAGTACTCTTTCACGATTTAAGGGGCCAAAATCTGATCGACCCCCGCAGTCTAGTGACAGTCAGGGTGGTTCACTTTACCCTAGGTGTTCTGAATATGGTAGACGCTATTTGGGCCGATGCAATTGGGTCCATGCTATGTTTGTGGCGAGTCAGGACATTTTATGAGAGATTTCCCATCTAGGGGTGGTAGTGGTGAAACTTAGCTAACGAGATCAGTTGCATCTTCTTCAGCACTAGCACACCCGCAAGGGCAATACCTAGACACCATCGGGTCGTGGAAGATGCCGATGCGGAGCTCCTACTACGGGCGGTCCCCATAACTGCACCTACACTCTGGTTGGTCGTCAGAACCGGGAAGCTTCACCAAATATTGTTACATGTACATTATTAGTGAATTCTTATAATGGTATTGTGTTGATAGATCATGGTTCTACATTATCATATCTTACTCCCTTTGTTTCTACTAAGTTTGGGATAGAAACAGAAGCTATTAAACCTTTTGAAGTAGCCATCCCAATAGGTGATTCAGTGGTATCTAGGCGTATTTTTAGAGGTTGCACGGTGGTGATTGGTGACCGTAGTACTATAGCTAACTTGATTGAGTTAGAAATGGTTGACTTTGATGTTATACTTGGTATGGATTGGTTGTTTTCTTTCTAGGCTAATGTTGACAGTAGAGAGAAGACGGTTCAGTTCAATTTTTCAAAAGGGTCAGCTATAGAATGGAAGGTGTTTCTGTATCGCCAAAAGGTAGATTTATTTCGTACCTTAAGACGAGAAAGATGATCGCTAAGGGAATGCTGGCTCTTGAATCAGTTCCAGTAGTGAATAAGTTTCCTCAGGTATTTCTATTTGAGTTTCCAGGTCAAGGGCAGAGAATTGATTTTTTCATCGATATAGTGCTGGGTGCGCAACCAATATCCATTCCACATTATAGGATGGCACCAAAAGAATTAAAAGAACTTAAGAAGTGGTCGAAAGATCTGTTAGATAAGGGTTTCATTAGACCGGGCACTTCTCCTTGGGGAGAACAAGTCATATTTGTGAAAAATAAAGATGGCCCATACGTATGTGCACACATTATAGACATCTGAATAAGGTCACGATCAAGAAAAAATACCCACTTTGCAGAATTGATGACTTGTTCGACCAGCTTCAGAGTGCTAGTGCTTCTCGAAGATAGACTTGAGATCAGGCTACAATTAGGTTAGAGTTAGAGACAACATGATGTCTCACTTGAGATTCCATAATATTATAAAAAAATCTATGGTGCTAGCAAGTTAATAGAAGGTTGCGAGTAGTGTAAATAGACATGTGTAGGTCGTAAGCTAAAGTATGGTAGAGCGACAAGTTTTTAGGTAGATAAGAGTAAGGGTAAGAAAATAGTGAGTGAGAAGGTGACAAGAATAGGTAATGTCTCGGGATTAAGCCCATCAAAACAATAGAGCAGATGGTTTCCGTAAGTTATAGAAAGCTCAGTATAGCTTGAATGAACTCGGAGGAGTTTAAGACTATGAGCATTTAGAAGAGATGGAATGCTGCCATAGTAGTAGAATAAGAGTGTAATAGTCTATTTGGCCAAGCTGGAGAAATCAACTTATTTTGAGAAGTGCTTTTGAAAAAAATACTTTTGGAGAGAAGCAGTTACTATTTTGCTAATCACTCTGAAAAGCACTTTTGAGCAATATTTTGTGTTTGGCCAATCTTTTCAGAAAGTGGTTTTAAGTATCAAATTACGAATAAGGACATGAATAGATTTACTTAATAGTTAATATTATAAGTAAATAAATAATCTTAAAAATTTGTTATTACAAGCAATAATTAAATCTTTTCATTTTATTTAAGTAAAATATGAAAATAAAATTTAAAAGTACTTAATTATTTTAATATAAGTTAAATATATATTAAAAATCATTTAACAAATATAAAAGCATTCACCCCTAAAATCACTATATATTATAAAGTTATCCTAAAAATAATAAGAAATATTTATACATTAATATCCTAAGTATTAGTTTAATGGTTATTTTGGTATATACTATATTTTGTTAAGGGTATATTTGGTAAGAAGAAAAGTGTCACGACCCAAATTTCTAACTCATTTCGTGATGGCGCCCAACACTGGGGTCAGGCAAGCCAACACTTTACTAACGGTGTTACCCTGTTTTATAAGATGTTCAAATATTTGCCAAATTTTAAGTTATGAATCGTTAAATGAAAACGGGTACGCGAGGCAACTTAAATCAATGTAACCCAAAACCATGAGTTTTCGTATACAGTTTAGCCAAAAATACCATAAAGTCTACTATATGTGCCAGAACCTAGTGTCATAAGTCTATAGGCGACTAGTAGAATATACAAAACCAGACCCAAAATAATTGTACTACTGACTGAAGAGAATAGACAGAAAATCAAAAGACAACTCCAAGGTGCTGCTGAGAAACTCCAAGGGGAGCAACTCACCATGAAGTCGGATCCCGAATATGCTCTCAAGGTCGCACTCCGGTCTGATAACCAGATGCACCTGCCTCAGAACCTGTACAATTAAGTACAAAAGCGTAGCATGAGTACATATAAACAAATATGTACCCAGTGAGTATCTCGTCTAAACTCGAAGAAGAAGTGACGAGAGGTAGACATGATACTTACTAGGGTCAATAACAAATAATATGATTAAACAAATCTAGACAGGAATAGTAGTCATGGAAATCACCAAGGCACGAAGTATCAAGTACATAAAACTGCAATTTATTCTCATGAGTCACATAACAATTATCACAAAAGTCTCAAGTTCCCCTTACACATGGAGTAATTTATTTAATAATAACAAGACTCTCATTCAAATACATAGCACATAGTATGCCGAAGCGTACGACCAAAGCGACGTAAAAATAAATGTGCATTGTCGAGGGTCGAACGGCTCGAACCATAGATGCATCTATTACCCCGCTCGCGAATCGAACATGCGAAGCGGTTGACATAATGATAGGCTATCCCGCTCACGAATCATACATGCGACGCAGGTGCTCGTATACATACACATAGTTTATCAGGAATTTAGTAGTTTAACAGAGATTACACTTGGAGTCAAGAACTCAAACAAATGAAGTTTTTGAGCATAACTTTCTAATATTCTCATGCAAATTCATGGATAATAAGCAACTCACATACAAGTAGGAATACATGCAAAGCACAAAAGAGCATGCTTGTGA